>JARKHS020032732.1:122500-283330 GCA_030143305.2 Amblyomma americanum | reverse complement strand
TCGAAAATTCTCTCCCTTCCTTTATATTGGATGTCCGTGACGTTCCCCTTTGAGCACTCTATTTCTCATACATAACTTCCCCTTTCATGCATTTTGTCTTTACTACACTTGTGCGTTTGCACCGGTATTATATTGTTTTTTCTCTCCTTAATTGTTCATCACGTGTACTTGTTTTCATTAATATTATTTCTTTAATACTGTATACTCACGCCTGATTGACTGTAACGCGTTCACTAATTACGTTTCTTATTGTGTATGATTGTATTTCTAGCTTGTATTTCAGAGGTTTCATATTCGTTCATATTAGTATTGGCTTTATTCTTGTTTGTATTTTGCTATATGCTGTACTTGGCTGTTATCGGTCGTTCATTCTCTTTGTTTATTGTTTCATTAGTTATTTATATGTCTGTTGCCTGTTCTAGCTGTTTTCATTTACCGCTGTTATCGCTGTTTTCTTGTTTTCGCTTTTTTGCTTCATGCTTGCTGTCACGCCTAGTTTATATGTCTTTCTATCGCCCTGACTGCTGCATTACCTCCCCTGAGTGTCGTCCTTTGTAGTGAAATAAATTTACATTTTGTGCGTGTGAATGGTGTACCAGCACCAAGACCTTTGGGTTGTTCCTGGGCACCGAAAAATAAAGATTGATTGATTGATTGATTATTATTATTATTATTATTATTATTATTATTATTATTATTATTATTATTATTATTATTATTATTATATTATTATATTATTATTATTATTATTATTATTATTATTATTATTATTATTAATATTATTATTATTATTATTATTATTATTATTATTATTATTATTATTATTATTATTATTATTAAAATGAGCCTTACGGGAGCTCGGGAAAACAACTTACGTCTCACAAGCCCCAAGGGTGGCTATGATTAAAACAGCCACTTACCGCGGGGCAGTGGTACTTTTTGATCGCCGGAACATTGCGCTAGTAGTAGCATGAAGACTCCTAGCGATCTATAATAATAATTGGATTTTGGGGAAAGGAAATGGCGCAGTATCTGTCTCATATATCGTTGGACACCTGAACCGCGCCGTAAGGGAAGGGATAAAGGAGGGAGTCAAAGAAGAAAGGAAGAAGAGGTGCCGTAGTGGAGGGCTCCGGAATAATTTCGACCACCTGGGGATCTTTAACGTGCACTGACATCGCACAGCACACGGGCGCCTTAGCGTTTTTCCTCCATAAAAACGCAGCCGCCGCGGTCGGGTTCGAACCCGGCGATCAATGAATCTATGAATGAGAGTGACCACTTCAGCGGCGGCGATCTCTAATGCTGTCGCATTGTACACTTACCGGTAGGTTAAGCGTCGTCCAAGTTTTTGATATATTCTATTTGATGTTCTGTCTTTATCAGCAAAGCCTTGTCAATTTCTAAGATAGCGGGGTGCAGTGGCGGTCTGTCTAGTGACGAAACGTAAAAAAGAATCAAAGTTCACTAGAACAGAACACTAGTGAGTAATAAGAATTTGGTGATTTTAGGCACCGAGACAGTTGCAAGACACCAAGCAAGACAGGACGCGATGGATTATGAACGATAGCTTCGGCTTCTAGAAATCCGAGTTTTAATCACCTTTTCATGGCACCCATCCTGCGTATCCGTTTGCCGCCAATCGTGGCACATTGTAACTATCGAAATATTAAATAAGCTATCCGCGAATTCTGCTAGACCGTTTGCAAACAACTAAGTGCTGGAGTAGCGCTCGCTCAATCTCTTCCAGGAGGTCATTGTATGAGGCATGCGCATACCCGGAATCTCCTCGGCCTCCTTGAGGTTGACGACGCAGAAGGGGTCGACGATGTCGTGCCTCGCCGGCGTCGGCTGCTGCTGCTGCGTCGGCTGCGCCTGCGACTCCGACGATTCGTGGCCTCCCCCCGTGTGGCCATTGTTGGGCAACAGCTCCACCTGCAGGCAGAAGGCACAACGATGACGTCACACTTCGCAATAGCAAGCATATGATGGGACCATGAGGTTCCACATTGACCGAGACCCTTGGTTCTTCATACTCGTTCAGTTTATCAGTGTGTTGTCCTTTTTGCAGTATTACACATTTAACCAGAGATTGTGCTCCTGTAGGCTGTTGGCGTGTAGGAGTGGGCTCTTTCTTTGAGACGTGGGTTCTTTCTTAGAGAATAACGTAAAGAGTTGCTTTTGATGGAGGATTTAGCACCTAAATTTTCTGCTTGTTGCAAAACTGGATGCACGAACTGATAACTGAAGGCACTTCTGCGCACTCGTACCAGTAATGCGTTTGTGGACAATTAACATGGCCCATGCGGAGACAAGAGCGATGTCCAGTTATTTTTTTCGTGTCTCAAAAGCACCTCTTACTAGAAAGGGCGCTACTTATGTGGCTCAAGGATCGCTTATTGAATAGTAATATAGGGTGACAGCTGAAAGTGATAAAGCAGCGCCACAAGTTGATGGTAATACGTCAGAATTCGTTACCAGGAGCTCGGGGCAGAAGTCCAGTTCACTGGCTTGTCATCACGTGATCCATGACCTTGAGTGTTCAAAATACGCGCGTGTAAGCAAGGGATGACGTGCAGGCACAGAAGGTTATGAAAGCAAATGCGTAGGCTACTATCTAAACTTTTTCTCGGCGTAGAGGAACGGCTGGCGATTATCTGCCAGTACTGATAAAGCCTAGCGGAGGCTCGCTCTCTACGGAACTATTATATTGGTACAGTTAATTTATGCCGGTGGTTCACGCACGCTGAAAGTCTACTCCTGCGTTTGCAGTGGCCGTGTTCAGCGTAAAGAGGTGCTAGGTTTTGTTGGTTATGCATTGCTACGGATTGTTCTGCATCTTTCATCAACAGTACAAGTGGTCAAAGACTTTTTTTTAGAAAATTGTCGATGTCTTACGTTATCAAGTTTTCTGAGCATACCGCTGGAATACAGAATGACCCGCAGCTTCTTGAAGCAAAGTGCAACTTCCGCTGCCAGAAGATAACACTTACGTCATGTTAAGACAAGTAAGTTGCAACATATTTATCGCCATCTGGCATTTCAGATGACGGAAGAAATTTAAAAAAATATCAAGCATGCACCGAAGTCACGTAAAGACATATAATTAATGTTTCTCCAAACAAAACGTCCCCTGTGGAATTATTTGACCTTTTTAGTCTTGCTTCATAAATTACTGCGCTTTGCATATAAAGCGCTGTAGGAGGGGGCAATGTTTGGTTAAAACGCATTTTTATTTTCAATTCAAAGGTGATTCCTGCTCTTCAGTGAAATGCTCCCTGAGCCTGTTTTTTTTTAATGCAGCGAGATGGTTCATAAAAACCGAGACAATAATGTACCTGGCTGTTATAAAAATGAAACCTTATAAAGAGGTCGAGAGGACCCCACTATTTCTTCATTATAGCTCTTGCTTCGTTATAGTCTTTGGTGATTTTGGCCGCAACTGTGGAATGTCCGCTGGCCTACCTACCATCGTACAGACGGACAATATACTTAGCATATAGTCTGCTGACAATGCGTACAGGTGTCGTTGTGGCCATCGCGATATACTTGTGCATGCACAACGGTTGCTCCATGCAAAGCTCGTCCAAAACGGGCGCTCACGACAGAATCACTGCTGCGCGCCCGCTTTTACCGCAGCCAGTCATCGCTTGAGCCTCAGAATCAGGGCTAAAGGTTTGGGAGGCGTCTTTTCCTGTCCGCATTATTGTCCTAAGGGATCCTTGGACATGCGTAGCGAGCGCCCCCAATGTGTCCAAATGCCTCCAATGTGTCGTCGCAACACGCGCCTGTTTCCTTCCGCTGGCTCTCACAGGCTTCGGCACCCAGAAAATTGTTTTGGAGGAATGCCATAGACCACACGGGGAGACTATTCCGAATATTTAGGCTACTGATCCGGAGTTCCCGGGTTCGAACCCGACCGCGGCGGCTGCGTTTTTATGGAGGCAAAACGCTAAGGCGCCCGTGTGCTGTGCGATGTCAGTGCACGTTAAAGATCCCCAGGTGGTCGAAATTATTCCGGAGCCCTCCACTACGGCACCTCTTTCTTCCTTTCTTCTTTCACTCCCTCCTTTATTCCTTCCCTTACGGCGCGGTTCAGGTGTCCAGCGATATATGAGACAGATACTGCGCCATTTCCTTTCCCCCCAAAACCAATTATTATTATTATTAGCCTGTGTTCTCGGTGCTGTAGCCGATATGGACCGCGATAGAGAGGATGCGCGTTGGCAATTATTCACGTGACGTCACAGGGGCCATTTTGTTGTCCAGGGTGCGGCTTCAGTAGTACCGGCCGGAGAAGGAGGGGATAAACTCATTGGACACGCACACGGCCTTTCGCACGGCTTCACAGAAAACAAAATGGTGGTCTCTGTGATGTTGGTGAACACTCTCTATATTTGTTTTTGTTGACATTCCCCTCATGTCCCCAAACGCGCTGGTCACAACTGTGCAGTAGTCTGCTTCTCCGCACGACAGCAGTGTGTCATGGTGAAGATTAAACGCCTGTAATAAGGTCCCTAAGTTCTTTGACCATGGCCGGTTTGTGGTCAGCGAAAATCGTTTTACGCTCACGTTTTGCACTGCCGGCACTCATTTCAGTCTTTCAGAACCCGCGAGATGTCGACAGACACAATCACATCAATCTCACTGGTAAACGGTCATAGACGTGACCATGAGGCCATGCGACTATAGTTTGGGCGGTTAACAGAATTACCTGGAGCTGTGGCAAGGCCTACACAGGGCAAAGCGAACGGTGCCCTAATGAAAGGCTAATTGAACAATCTAATAATGTTTTCAGCACTGCAAAGACGAACCTGGAAGTGCACTGCTTAGCTTCCCTCCCACTCCTGTGTGCCTTTGGTTAATGAGTGCACTGTTCTCGCGAGAAATCCAAATCAAATCACTCGTGAAATCATAGAAGCCGTCCACATTGTGAAGCTGGGAGACTGTGTTAGCGCTCCCTCGCTTGCTCTAACAAAACGCGAACTAAATTATTTGAGCCAGATGTCACGCGAGTAATTCGATCACAAGCACAGCTCGCTCACACCGGACCGCGTGGTTAAGCAACGAGTGAACTTCCATGAGCTGGCAACTCTGTCGAAGCGCAGCCGGGCGTGCGCACGCTGCTACGTGATATCGTTTACCGTGCCGCGAAATGGATTGTCGGCGAAGATAGGCACGCCAGTCTCAAAATTCTGTCGCGCCGAAGCCGACGAAAAGACATGAGAAACGTTCCATGCGGCCGCGCTTGAGGTTGGGAAAGTTTTGCGAATATTTTTTACGCCGCTTGAAGATTATGCGCGCTAACTTCAGTTACCCGAATCAAAAGTGCAGTAATCTTTTGCGTGCCGTCATAAATGAATACGATCAGCGTGAAATGGCCAGTGAAGTTCATTTTGGTCTTGTTATACCATTCAGTGGAAAATTTCGCTTCGTAAAAACGAGATATACAATACATGGCCTTCTACGAGAGCTAGCCAGAAAAATATCTACCTCTTCGTTGTATCTATTATTTCGTTATAAAACGTTTCTTATATTGATGTTTGACTCTATTGATTACGTTAATGTCGTTCGCCCGTAATAAAGCTTTCCTCGCACAATGGTTTAAATGTACGTAAGCGAGCCTGGAATGCTAGCCTATATGCAAGTAAAGACTCTCCGGCGAATCCCGAATACGTGTTCCTAGACCTTGACCTGCCAAGTTCTGCAATTTCTCCGCATATGAATACAATGCAATCTGGGAAACCACGGCTGCCCAAAATTTGAACTGAGGCTGTCCGCTGCACACAGCTTTAACACGGCAACAGTATTATGTCCTACACCCAAAGTCTCTGATCACTGGCTCATATATGGCTAGCAGCAATTTACAATTTCATTAAAGGTAGTCCTGAAGGTCGTTTAATGTCGTGCCCGTTATTCAGCGCCACGAAGCGGTTAATTTCACATGGGAGCGGTAGGAAGCCGTGTAAGCGCTTGCAGATAAGGCCCTTAAAGAAGGATGTGAGCAACTGACTAGGAAGTCTGTGAACTGACGGTTCACACGAATGTGGGTTAGTAGCAAATCATTGTTAACTGCAATCACTTCGATCTGCCCGACGCCTATGAAAGCTGACACTAATGCAAACTGAAAGCGACCCTAATGAAAGCTGATGAGACCGGTCACGAGGCCCCAGCATCGCAACGTGATTACTGTCCCCCCCCCCCCCCCCCTCCACCTGTCCCCGTGCGGATTCGCCTGCTGTCGCACCCTTTTTGAAAATGACGCAAGAAAATTTGACGCCACAATAGTGTCCCTTCCATACCGTGCAAAAATAAATATCATCATGCACTTCGGAAACGATATGTACAACTGGCAGGGCGACATTTACGACACGACGCAATGTTTCGCCGGAAAAAGACTTTTGCCACATAAAAAAAGACGTTCTGCACAGACATCTGTTTGTTGTGCCAAAGAGTTCCATATGTTACGGTGTGAAGAGGAAGGAAAAGTGTTTTGAGATTCGATGGTCACACCACCAGCGTTCTAGAAACCTTCGCAGAGGGCTGAAGATGAAAGACCTAACCTGTTCCCGCGACCAAGACAAGGACGCAGTGCTGTGCGCGTTACGGTTGCAGCGAAATACACGAGACGCCTGTGTTTTGCCTGATGTAAATGCACGATAAAAAAACTTCTGGTCGCCGAAATTAATCCGCTATACACTACTGTGCCTCTTACCACGTTTCTTGTTTTACTCCTTTTCCTTGTTTCAGATCCATCCTCTGCAGAAGCTCATATACGTATATAACTCACTGTTTACTAATTTAGTTGATCATCGCCGAAAGTGTCAATCCTGTTCTCCTTCCTTATAATATATAGTGACATGCTGCATAAACACCCCGTCCAACTGACCAGAGAAATCGTCGAAATAGTCGAGTGAAGAAAAAACCGTGATTGTGTGTCAGCAAACGATCTCTATACCTGCGTGATAGTGAGGTTGCCTATCCTGACACAACGCAGTAGCCTTGTGGTTTGGTTGTTGCCTGTCATCCCTTATATTTCTGTCTGTTTCCTGTGATCAAACTTCAGTTGAGAGACAGCGCTTGTCTAGCGTTTTCCTACCGTTCGTCCCCGTTTTTCGCGCTGTTATTTTTGAATGTGTAAAACTGATGATGATGATGATGATGATGAATTTTTATGGCGCAAGGGCAGCTTTGGCCAAAGAGTGCCATGGCACACGGTAATTTTTCATTGCACAAGGTGGGGTCAGAGACCCATTTCCCAAGCTTTTCACCCTAAAGAAGCCGAGCACCAGGCCAGGGGAAAGCTTGTACCCATTGTATCACCGGTGGGTACCCGGTGGCACTGGGGATCGAACCCCGCACCTCCCGCATGCGAGGCGGATGCTCAAACCACTAGGCCACCGCTGCGGTGAATGTGTAAAACTATACATAGCCATTTATATATTGCGTCCCTCATAGCCTGAGTCGCTTTGGGACGTTAAACCCCATAAACCAAACCATTTATATATCACCCTTTTTGTTTATATTCATTTGTGTGTGCTTGTCCTGTGGGTAGCTCATCACCATGCATACCTCTGGTTACACCGGGTGTTTCACTTAGGACTTTACACAATTTTTTGAAATAGTGTTTTTAGTTAGAAGAGCGCGTTTTCCAGCATAGCACTGTCAGCGGTGTAGTACATCACAATGCAGCTATGACGTGCCAACTAGCAGGCTGGTTAACTAATATTGAATAGTCAACTTTTTAACTATTACCGTTAGGCTGCTTAATTATTGAGAGGCGTGCAACTCACGGTAAGTAATATCCATATCTGTTTTTAGAAATTCGCAAATGCGGTACTCTCGGTGCTGTGGGCCAACAAATTTAGGCTTTTTCGGCGAGTTACGTCCACTGGAGATGTTGCTTTCCTGCAAGCTTCTCGAAAGCGCATGTATTGGGACGCGATGTAGCCGACATTTGTCGGGCCACAGCGCCCAGGGTAACCGCTTTATCGAAATTCTGAAAACTGATATGGATATTACTTACGGTGGGCTACACTCCTCTCTATAATTAAGGAGCCTAACAGTAATAGTTAAAAAGTCAATTATTCAATATTAACCAACCTGCTAGTTAGCACGTCTGAGCTGTATTCTGATGTACGATACCGCTAGCAGTGCTATTCCGAAAAAAGTTCTCTTATAACTCTATAAAAGCCTACGTTTAAAAATTGTCCAAATGTCTTAGGTGAAACACCCTATTTATGTGTTTATAATCATATACCCATATCCGTAATCACTGCATTTGTTAACATCCCCAATTCTCCCGCCTACTGTTTTAGCACCGGACGCGGAATTTTGAGGTCGTGGCTTCAGATACCAGCGGCGGAATGTGGTTGTACTTTCTTCTGCTCTTTAATCGACTTCATTAAAGCGATGGAATGATTATAGTATTAATCTCCCACGAATGAACACCACAGATAAAAAAAAGAATTATTCCTCTTATGTGCCTTGGTTTCAATGGCAGTTGACTTCCTTCATAGTACGTCTATAACGAGCCCCTCATTTCCTTCCCTTGTCTGCTCAGTGGTGCTTAAGGAACACTCCTGTGCAATGATGAAATCGCGCGTGGTACATTCTGACTAAGTTAACAGGCAAAAATGATCAGGAACCGATTTTTAGCTTTATTGCATCATTGCGCAGGTCGTCTTAATAAGTTCTCCAGTATTGCACTGCCACACTGCCTAGAGTGTTCTCGTAGCCACGTGGCCCCACCCAGCCCGGAGCGAACCTTGTATTTCATTCGTCGCTTTGGATTTACCTAAACCACAGATAAGTGTTGTGCTCAACTACGAATAGAGAGCTAGGCTCCAGATCTCCGAGTGGAAAAAGCCGTAAGCAACCACACTGTTTATTTCGGACAAACTTGTGCCGAGAACGAATGGAGGGAACGAATGTCGGCTCAGAAGACAGCGTGGCTCTCATTTGGACGCCGCCGGCATCAGACTTGTTTGGGCCGTTGGGCAGGTTCTCTTAAACAAAACTTCTGAAATTTTCCACTAACGAACGAAAATCTTCGCTTTAGCCGGAACGTACTATAGTCCTAGTGTGATCGCGGGTTTTTCCGAAAAACCTAGAGATTTGTAACATGAGGACGCAGGATAACTCGCACAGCCTGGGAACTGACCGAAGTAAAATAGAAATGATGCGCCGCCGAAGGACATTACTACAAAAACTATTATTAGGCTGAAAGGCTGAAAGCTTAGCAGTAGGGCAGAGTCGGGTCAACGCGACATGGGGCAGAATGCCACATTTAGCTACTTGGCGACCCGTAACACTGAAGCGCGAAAACATGCTAATTGCTTATTGAGGTAGCATGACGCGCGACATGCCCACTGCAAGTCAACTTAAAGCTGGCGAGATTGGCCTCTTCTGAGCAGAGAAAAAACTTGAGGCGACACTTGAGCTCCGCCATAAGGGTATATATGACACAATAGTGTTAATGGCTCCTTTCAGCGGCCTGGGGTCCTCTTTGCGTATCGCTTCGCAGACACGGACACTGTCCTTTCATACACCATCACATAACGCTTAACCTTCCCTTAAGAGCACAATGCGATAGCATTAGATGTCCCTCCTACGCAAGTACTGCTTCTCCGACGCCTAGTTTATGCCTACATGACAAAATATGCAAGATTGGTAATTCTCTACTTTTTTATTCATAGATCGCGGGAAGCCTTCATATTACTGCTGGCGCAGTGGTGCAACGGTTAGGCGATGCGCCACTGCCCCGGAAGGGGGATGTTTTAAACACGACCTTCGGTGGGGCTTGTCAGACCCAGGTTGTTCTTCCCGAGTAACCTCTAGCAGCTAATCGTTAAGTTAACGGCTACCTGCAATGGTGGGAAGCCTGCTCACAATCCGGCGGGAAAGTTGTTATACCTTCCTCGGTGCGCAGGTTGGGATGACTTCACAAGGTCACGTGACCTAGATGGCAATAGGGCCACCTCTTTCCTCGCCGCACCGATGCTGCAGTTGGCGCTGAACGGCACGCTATAGGGCTATCGCGTTGAACATGGTGAGATAAGCCTTGGTAAAAGACAAAGCAGTGAAGTGTGTCCGAAATTCAGCATGCCTAATTTTTCAAAACTGCGCAGCGCAGCCGACCAAGCGTCCTGGATTAGCGTAATTAATTATTTCTTACAAATTGTTCTTGATATTTTGTCATGGAAAGTTTAGGCATGTTTGCGCCTCAGGTTCTTGCGAGGGAATTATTTTAGCAGGAAGATACACGCGGGATCAACCGCGACATTCCGGTGCTTTGAAGGGAATGCAGCAGCGATAATGATTTTATTGCTTGCTCCAAAACTCTGCGCTTGTTTTTAGAACTCCCGAGGATGGCTTCAAAGTTGAAAACGTAAACAGCTGACAGCCCAGTGGAAAGAAGAAATCACGAAGAAATGCCTGGGAAACATCGAGCAGCAGCGGTGCCAACAAGTGTTTCGGTCACCCTAAAGACGCCCATTACAGAACAGTAAAGGAAGACAGGAAATATGAGCGGAGAGAAATGCACGAACTGTCTTTAGAAATCTGAGCTACGCACTGTTCCCGGCAAGCAACGGCATATGCTTTACCGCACATTGACAGTGCAACAAGCTCTTTTCAGTGTGACCTACAATCAGGTCGAAACGCTAGTGTTCACATATTGTGAACCGGATAAAATATGATGTCCATAGAAAGAAAGGGGGCGAAAACCGAACAATCATGACACAAAAACATAAAAATAGCATGAAAAAATAAAAACATAGCAGGATGCTAAAAAAAAAAGAACTGGCAGGTAGGTTGCCCGCGAAGTTCGGCTGTACGATATTCCTAGCCTGTAGGTGATCCCAGGATGAAACCGTTGTAGTTTTCATCTGGATCCTGTGTTTGAGATGCAGATCGACTCGCTGAGATAGTGTTGGTGCTACTGAAGCTAATTTCGTGTGCAATGACCGCAAAACTGCGCAGAGCTTTAATTTTGGAGCAGTGCCTCAATTTGCCCAATGCAGTGTATCATTTCGGGGTGGAGCAAAATGAGTCATTTGGAACTTTTTATTTTTCAATAAAATTTTAATGCGCTCCCTTTAAGCTGGCCTCTTCGTATTGAGCGTGATGCTTGGGCGGCAGCAAATACCTTACCAAAATTTGTTTCTCGATACCTGCGAATGTCGAAAATAATGCGACGATTAGGAAATCTGTGTTGTCAGTTGCCCCACTCTTCCATACTCTTTCTGGGCGAGTTGGTTCGTGGCTTCAATTACCAAAAAAAGTTTTTGCTTTGTTGTGCTTAGTTTTTTTTTTTATCGAAAGTAAGTACTGACATGTTTTATATTTCATACCTTTATTTCACCTTCCACTGTTCGCATCATGAGCCACTCCTATATGAGCCTGTAAAGGCTCACAGTACCTAAAAATAATAATAAAATGAAAGCGCAAACACAAAAGCCACAGGACAAAGTGCCAAATGTTCATGGAATTCAGAGCGAGTGTTCATATTGCGCTTAAAAACAAACAAACAAACAAAAAACCCGTCATTTTCCTTGCTACCCAGACGACCCTGGGGAATCAAAACTTCCTACTTTTAACATACTGCAGATCGGGGCACACATTTTTTACTCATAAATAAGCAATAGACGTCCCTAATAGCTCAATAGGATCATAAAGCGCACAAGTGAACTGCGCAAAATAAAAGTGCAGGTTACGTAAAGAGAAGCGAATAAAACATAATTTAGGTTAAATAAATATTAAAATTACGCAAGGCACTTAAGACCACTACGTACTTTGATTGCGAAATTATTTGCTTGTTATTTTTATTTATTTACTTTGTATATTCCTTTTATATGACACATCTACTCAATAGCGTACAATCGCAATATAACGCACATAATACGCTCACATTTATTTTCCAAGAAGTCAGCATGGTTTTCTAGCTTATTGGCTGAGTGCTCGCATCGCAGTCTGAAACTCCTGGGTTAAATACCACACCTTCTGAAGGTATTTTATTCGTCGTTGTTACCACGGTGACGTCATCGGGTATTTTTGGGACCGCTTCTGCCGGGTAACGCCGACGCCGCGTTTTCTTGCCGATGATTCAAATAACGCTTGCGCAATAATAATAAAAATAAAAACTAGAAAAACGCTCAGGACTTGTTCCGGCAGCGTCGCGGTAAACAGCTGGTAGCGAATTGTGGCATGACCGACATGAAGGCAGATGACACGTGAGCAATGTCGATTCATACAGTAGCGCTTTATCTTATTCACTTTACATTTTTGTGTAATGTTAACATGCAGGTGACGTTGATATAACCATTACCTTGTTATACGTGACATCCGGACCGCGTAAAAGAAACACAAGTACCTGCATGAGTTGCGTTTTTATTTTTCTATTGGTAGCTGCCAATATCGTCCAGGGACAGTGTGAATTCAGCAGCCAGACGCTGTGAACGTTCACCAGAGGGCCGGAAAGTTTGAAAGTCAATGTGTAGGCTCGTCGAGCTCTCACCTGGAGTAGCTTGACACGCACGAAACCCAGTCCCGTCATGGTCTGCGTGTGTTCCTGTCTTTCGTTCTGTTCCAGGCCGGGTCGCGGGTGCGCGCTCAGCCGCTCGTTCGACCTGTCCACCTCCTCTGCCTCCTCAGCAGCCGAGGCATCCGGGCGCTGGGACGCCCGGCTGGCACTGCTGCCTCTCCGGCTGCCGCTGCTGGCGCTGTTGGCGCTTCCCGCTCGACTGCTGCTGGAACTCAGCGAGCCTGCGAAACCACAGCGATGGAGATCAACAGCTGTTAGCAAGGCAAACCCGTTGTGGCCAGCGCCCACATTTTCTCTACGACGACATGTCATTCGGAGAAATCCCACCTGCCGCGGTAGCTCAGTGGTTAGGGCGCTCGGCTGCTGAGACCGAGGGCACGGGTTGAATGCCGGCCGCGGCATGTGCGGTCTTCGTCAAAAGACTTAAGGCCACAGAATGAATGTTGCTAGAATGCTCCGCGTAGCGGATCATTCCAAACACAAGTCAAGCAGGAAGTTTCTCTGTACCGCAAGCAGAACCTTCTGCTAGCATTTAAGGGTCATTCGGTTTTGAATAGTTCCGTAATGGCTCTGCTATGCGCCTGAAGCGAAAAGTCTTTGGCCTTAAGACTCATGACCAAGACGAATGCACGTTTTGATGGAGACGAGAGGCTGTTGTACTGCCCGATGTTTGTTTTTGGTTTTCATGGAAGGAAATGGCGCAGTAACTGTCTCACATATTTCTGTGGACACGTGAACAGCGCCGTGAGGAAAGGAACAAAGGAAGGAGTGAAAGGAGAAAGGAAGAAAGAGGTGCCGCAGTGGAGGGCTCCAGATTGATTTCGGCCATCTGGGGATCTTTAACGTGCACTGACATCGCGCCGCAGACGGGCGCCTTTTGCACTTCGCCTCCATCGAAACGCGGCTGCTGCTTCCGAGTTAAAAACCGTGAACTCTGGATTAGTAGCCGACCGCCATAGCCACTGAGCAAGCGCAGTGTGATTGAAAATTAAAAAAAAAACTCCAGGTGGTCGAAAATTTGCTGATGCCCTCCACTACGCCGCCTCCTTTTTCTCCATATTGTTTTAAGCCTTTCTCTCTTTCTTCTTTCACGACGTGGTTGAGGTGTCCACATACAAAGAAGTGAGGCAGTTAGTGCGGTTTTAGTTTCCTAAGAACCCATTTTCTTTATTAAAAAACGGCTCTCACAACGAAGGCAAGGACGCCAAGGACGACATTTATTGGCAGTACAATGTTTGTAACAGCCACTCGCCCACATCGTCGTCACAGCCGCCTTTCGCTGGGACACCTGAGAAAAAAAACTTTGGCATGCCACGCATGATCCCTTATCATAGTCGACTATCTTGGGGCTTCACATTATTCTTAGAAAAAAGCATTCACGGCCACTGCGAGTGTAAGCTGATCTTCCATGTGGCAGTAACTAAATATAACCCAACGCAGCTTGTTTTGCTTCATATCCAGTGCAGTCTAACGCCAGAGCTACATGTGGAGCTGATGGCAACACTGTGCGGCTGCCTGTTTGTGAACATTTCTTAAGCAGTAAGAACATGACTCTGGGAAGTACTGTCGAGACTGATGCTTTTAAATTCCAAATCTCCGATCTGTAGTTCTTTTAGCTGGGGACTTGGAAGCAAGGGTGGCTATTTAGGGACCAGCGTCGCTAACAGGTTAACAAAGCAAGCGATATCCCCACACTGATGCTTGTGGTATAAACATGCAGTTCTTTTTTTTTTAATAGGAGGACTGCTACTGGGAAGCCCTGAAATGTTAAGAGAAAGCCTCAAGAATTCAGCAGTCAATTCAGACTGCCGCATGTGTACTCCTATGGAAAAAGTGCAACGGAAAGTGAGGGCTAAATAGGCAAAGCTACATGTGCTCGCAGTCTTGGAATGCGCTGTTTATTCCAGTATACAGTCCGCGGGCTATACATGTGTTAAAGGGAAATTTTTGGCGTGTTGTGGACTATCAATGTGACCGGATTACTTTAATTTTTCAGTGACGCCCAGTATAGAATACAGTGCAACTTGGTTCTATATATTGAGTGTGGACTATACACCTGATGCGGAGTATGTAATGGGTGCAGAAAATCTATTAAACATCATTTTTTTAAAATTCAGATTTGAGCCCTGTGAACAACGTATTTAGACGGTACCAGAAAATACCGAAAAATCTTCTAAGGGGTCCAACATGAAGGTTACTAATTCATCCCGAAAGACATGGTTGTGGAAGAGTGCGGCAAATTGTCCAATTTAAGAACACGAAGGATGCAGGAAGTGGACAGCGTGATCGAACGAGAAAAAACCCAGTGTTCTAGGTTTTCCAGCGTTCTAGTGTTCAAGGTTATAGGGAAAGAAGTGATGAGAGTCGAAGGACAAGGAGAAGAAAACCATAAACGTCTAACAGACGAGCTCCCTACTTTGTCAGCGTTACTACGAAACGGCAGAGCTGTACAGTGTTTCGCGAAGTGTGGTATGAA
The DNA here is from genome assembly GCA_030143305.2 of Amblyomma americanum. Taxonomy (NCBI): domain Eukaryota; kingdom Metazoa; phylum Arthropoda; class Arachnida; order Ixodida; family Ixodidae; genus Amblyomma; species Amblyomma americanum. Next base: position 268,310 of record JARKHS020032732.1, on the reverse strand, counting down.
TACAAAATCAGTAAGATTCATTGCTTGCAATTCCAAAAACCTTCGCCACGGTCAGAAGCTAAGAAACCTACCGAAAACTCATACCACCAATATTACAGCCAGTTTACCCTCTCCCAGTTTGCAGACAGAGCTTTAGCTGTGGAGGTGTAAGCGTATTTTTTGTCATAGCCTTCGCAGCATCATGACAGGTATTAAATTTCAGCGAATAGAGGCACACCTCCGGTCAAAAATATACAGCCCAAGACGCTTCCCTGCGACGCCTTCTGCGTACCTGGTTATGCATGCTCAGCGACCGTAATCTCTCGAACGATAAATGGCTTCGAGTCCACAATCTTCCCTAGATTTGTATTGCTAGATGTTCTATGGGTCCCCACTAAACACCTTAGAAACAAACCCCTTGGGCTGCATACATTTGAAGCGGGCTGTACGGATGCATGTGCAGCCTGCTTAGAGTCGTACCATGCTTTAAGCTCACCCATAGAATAGCTAGCAGTAGAAACCGAAGCTCTGACGATCATGTAGCGACAATAAACAAAAACTATGTGCCCGCCTCGACTGTGCACCTGTGAATGTCGCCTATTACGAATTGGATGGGTAATACTCTATTATTTCTAATAACGCGTTTGTCGAAATTAACTGGCAGCGCTCCAAGTTCCTGTACAGCCATTTTCATCTCGTTCTGTCTCGCTTCGCGCTCCACTAAGTGTGAGGCAGGGGGTGAGGCGGCCTACAACGCCTAACTTGCTGAAGAAAAAGCTCGGTGCATCTCGCGAAGATTTACGCGCCAACAGGGCACACCAGACCCATTTGCACATATGTCTGTTTTTCTTCTGGACGTGGCAGTCAATGCACTGTAATGCGCACTCTTAGCGTGTTTGTGGCAGCCACTGCAGCTCTTAGGCACATAGCTGCGAAGCGGCCTGGCTTTCAGAGCTACGAAAGAAATACTCCGAGAGGGCACAGGCATCTCGCCGCGTTCCGTGCGGCTTGGCCATGTATTCACAGTCGCGGCTACGCCGTTCACGCGCAGGTGGCTAGGACTCTAAGGCGGCGGGCAATTTACTTCGGGCGTTCAGAAGGGAAGCGGTCGTTTACGAAAAAAAAGGGTTCTCGGTTCGAGCCCGGCGGTACGGCTTTCTATTTATTCGGAAAGTTCGCATCGTTTATGGCGCAGGAAGTTGTTTACATTGTCTCGTGCAGTGAACGCAGCCGACTCGTGCCGTCGACGCGTAATGCCCAACTGAGGGAAGTGGAGCGAAATAACGTTGTTGTGGCGTTGAAGGAGAGAATCCTTGAATTGCGTTCCTTAGTAAAGCGGGACTTTCGCGTCTGCCGGTGGCAGCCCAGAAAAGGGAACAGCCAAGAAAAGCTAGCTTCACCGCTGTCGAAAGCTATATGGGATAACATGCAAGGTATCACATGGAGCATGCTTTGGCGTTGGTTGCCTAGTCAGATGTGAACAAGGATTTCTTCGTGCGGCGATAAAATGGGAATGTGAGAACTCAGCTGCAAAATTTTTCGCAGAGAAAACACTCCTTTCCTTTCGGTGTCGAAAACGAACATTTCTTTCTTAGGCCTATCGAATAAAGGCATATATGAAACACACTGTATTCGAAAATTCACGTGTAGGAATTGCCAAAAGCATGCGAAATTGTATATGCAGGTTCATCTTTGATTTGTGCCAACAGATACACGCATAGGCACAGATGCAGAAAAAGTGGTTGCCAACAACGACACAACGACACTTTAATTCCGTGTGTGCGAATGTCTTCGTAGAATAATGAGCGAACAATACCTTGTTTCCTGTGCCCAATGAATCCTCCCAGCCAATCATCATGTTCTTTTTGGATCTTAAAAGCAACGTATTACTTTCGCCTTTGGAATAGCCGCAACTGCGAGAAGAATTGGCTGCTGTGGCTTCACAATACAAAGGTACTGTTATTAACGTGAACGACTTATGGGGGTGAATGGTAGCTTTTGCATGATGATGTCTTTAGCAGTATTAAAGCAGTAATAAAAACCTGACTACAGCTAACAGAAAAGGTATAAAAATATAGTCCGATATTTAGGGCAAATGGTTTCGAAATTCTTCCTAAACATGCTTTTGAAGCTTTGTAATTTTACGCGCAAAACCCTACGCAATAAATATCAGGCAGCCGGCAAGTTAACCCACTGATTTGGTCTCACAAATGCGAGGCTGTTATAAACGGATTAAAAATCGGGTGGCTGCAGCTAACACAGGAGAGCTTTAATTGCAGAGTTATGGGAGAGGCCTTTGCCCTGTAGTGGGCGCAGTCAGACAGACGATTTTGATGCATGAGGACACATACGTTTTCTTCGATGTGCCACTAAACATGTATTTAATGTTCTTTCACCATGCCCTGTCGTATGAGAACCTCAAGCGCACGCGTGTGGAAGCACACCGCACTCAAAGTTGAGCGCCTAGTTGTAACAATCGAAGTTGTATGCGTAGTCCAGTGTGTCATGTTTTAACACAAAAAGCCGTGACTGCAATCTATGAGTACGGTGTAACAGAACACATCAGTTTATCGCCTGACAGGTGTCTTCTGTACTTACATCAGCCGGAGGAAGAATAGCGGATGCCGTAACATCATAAAGCTGGAGTTAAGGGCAACAATTCTCTAAATCCCCATCCGGCTTGCAAATGGGTCTTGAGACTATTTCAGCGCCTCAATATGATCGATACTATGTAATCGCCGCGAGCGGCAGGTGCATCGCTATGGACGTACTTTTAGTGGGATAGCAATATTGGCCTCCTAACCTCGACAATGCCGGTCTGTGGTGAAGCCTCTGAAGTTAGGCACGTGACGCGCCAAATGGCGCTTAATAAACTAGAATTTGAATGAGGGTGAGCTTGGCCAACCTGGAGAAATAATAATATTCCCTGGACTGGGATTCGAGCCCGCGGTTGCGCGAAAAACCAGCTTCGCTGGCCGCTGCACCGGAGCACTACGCTATCGCCGCCGTCGATTACGCGTAGTGTTAAACTTGAACACACTCTCGAGCTGCGCATCGCACGTTGTCGTCTTCATCCACCTGTGCGCAAATAGAGAAAAGAAAGAAAACGCGATTTCAGTCGCGCTTTCAGGTACGTGGCGTTGGTGTTCACATGCAAAACCTGCGTTACCACAATATTTGTAGTCAGCAATTTAACTCCCCCTCCGCCCACTCCCCCTCCGCAATTTTTTTTTACCTCAGCTACCCGGCTCACTTCGCTCCGTCTAAGACGTGCTGCTTGCACTTTGCATCATCCACAAGGACAAAGAAGCCAACTGGAGTGAAAGTTGACGTCGTTTTTCCTCCTAATTAATCCCATGACTTGCAAATGAATCTCGTTTGCACCACGGCCGTCTCAAAAGTCTTGGCGCCTCACAACGGAAACGAACTAAGAAGGAAACCAGCGCTAAAACCAGGCACCCAACGCTTTTTTTTTGTTTTGGTGGTGCTTCGCAAACAGCCATTTCCGTTAAGTGTTCGCACCAGAACAGGAAGCGCGCGCAGGCGAAATAGATCGCAGGGCGCGCAAGTGGACGGAAAAGCCAGAGCCAAGAAGAAAGATATCCTGCTCCCTCCGCTCTGCATTGGCCTGGAGGCAGGCTAAACTACAGCGGGCTTATGCGCAAGTCAAAGAAGGCTATTAGACAGAGGAAACATTACGCCTGGCCCCTTCATTACACTATGCCGTGTCACTTTTTGGCGCCGCGTTTGACGCGATTCTTGCTCTGGCTTCAGCGAAATGAGGGGCGTTTAGAGCAGCACCTCTCCGTTTTCTGCATCCAGTTGGAAATTTTTTTTAAAAAATTGGCAGTGGCTTAGCCCAGCTATGCCAGGATATACGTAGCGAAAGCGAAGGCATAGCATGGTTAGCCTTGATAATCTTGATTGCAAGTCCAGGTTAGTCTTATTGTCTGGCTATGTTGTTGTCGCATTAAGGACGACACAACTGCGGTTACGGCGGACGCGAGCTCTCCTTTTCAATCCTCCCGCATGTTACCAGGCATGCGACGCAGCTGGCGAAGTGAGCGGAGGCGAGCGCAACGACGAGGAACGCGGTGTGACGTCATACCAAACGGCAGCGGCGGCGAGCCGCGCGGTGTGACGTCATGTCAGATGGCATGGCGAGCGCGCAAAGCACAGTAACCGTCCCACATATCTCGGTGGACACCCGAACCGCGCCGCAAAGGAAGGGATAAAGGATGGAGGGAAAGAAGAAAGCGCGGTTTGGGTGTCCACCAAGATATGTGAGGCGCGCGTTGTGACGTCGTCTGCCTCCTCGGAGTGCGGCCACGGCGAAATAGCAAGTTCGCGGCCAGTAAAGCTTTTGCTTTAATAACTTTGTGCTGATGCGGGTAAACGAGGCCTGCTCTTGCTCAAGCAGTGAGCACAAAAGTTACGATGTCGTTTATTGCGGCGATAGTCCCCCTTTATTTTCATGAACGGTAAAGGAGAGGTTGGGGCTGCATAGCGGCTCCGGCTACTCCTTTTCTCCAATTCATGCCAACCACTTGGTCCGACGATGTACAGTTCAACATTGCATAAAACAAACACAAACAGAACACAACGAAGAAAACAAAGTACAAGCGTCAGTAAAAGTAACAATAATGAGAGAACAAAAACATTTTGAATGTTAAGAGAACAATACACAATACAATATACATAAGAGATATGAATAAACAGGGACAGAAGAACAGAAATAAGCTGATTTGCAGTACACACAGCAAAAGTAGAGAACAACGCTATTAAAGCACTCTCTCACCAAAAACAGAAAAAAAGTGCAGCAAGCACAGTAATAGCAAATATCAAAGATCTTGGAACTCGCACAGAGAGAGATAAGCGCTCTAGCATTGATTCCAATTCTACAAAGCAAGTACTTCCCAAGGATACCGCTGTCCTTAAGGAATGCTTTCAATGCAACGAGTACTCGCTTTTGCAGTTCACATGTCGGCTACGGGCCTAAGAGCTTTTTCAGACTTAAGGGTCTTTCATCAAGAGCGCTCAAGTCTCTCTTCAAACGCGACCTGAGGTTGTCGTGCACTCGGCAATCCAATAATAGGTGAGCCCCATCCTTTCTTGACCACACACACCGTGGGCTGTCTGCGCGGCCAATTCTATGGACAAAATGCTTCGTGTAAGCCGTTCCTAAACGCAAGCGGTGAAGGAGCGTTTGTAAACTCGTTTGTAAACAATGGAATATTAAACCGCAGCAACGGATCGATGAAATGCAGATGAGAACCTGTATGGTTTGGCTCAAGCCACATCTCAAACCACACACGCGGGTCTCGCGCCGAGGAGATGTACTCTAGGGCCAAATAAATAGCCTAAACCTCTGCAGTCGCTGATTCTTTCGCGTGAGCCTGTTTACATGCCCGTCGCTGATTCAGGTGCGTAATCTCAAATGCAGACGCTGGTGAATTTTGAACACTTGGACCATCAGTATACACATGAATGTAACCGGGATACCGCATGCGTATCGAGTAAAGTGCTAACTGCTGAGCAGCGAATATCATCATGTCTGGTTTCCTAAGTAACCATTCGACAGGTATTGTAGGCGTAACATACTACGTTTCATACATTAGGTGAAACGCTGTGAAAGGTACGGAAGTAGTCTGCATGAGAAAATAAAGGGAGGCGTGTTACTCCGCGCTTGCTCGGTAGACGAGTGGTCTATGGCTTTAGAAAGCGACAGTGTGTGGTCAGACATAAAAGTTCACTTAATCAAGTTCATGACAAATGTGCCATGTAGTAAGCCGGCAGGCAAAGCATTTACTATGTTTCGCTCACCACAAGGAACTCACTACTTAATGGTCGCGGATGCAGGCAGCGCAAACAAGAACGCTAGCTTTGACAGTGTTCCACCTGATGTATGAAACGGACTATAAAAGCCATGGGGGATTTTCTGCGACTCCGTTCCAAAATTCATTACTTGGAAGAAGCTGGCGGTGGTGTTGAAACACTTGATGTATATGACTTCAATCCCGTTTATGAAGCGTGGAAGCTAATGGGTGCCTTTGCAGGCGCTCCTCAGAGGTTGGCGACAGACCGTGAAGAATCGGTGACGATTACGCAATTTTTTGATAAATGAGTGCATTGGGAACTGTGAGCAGAGATGACGAAGAACAGCCCCAAGACGTACCTGCAAGTCTGCGTAGCACGTTCACAACAGAGTTCACTTGGCCTTGGATAGATTTTATATGATGAGCCCAAGAGAGCTGTCTGTCAAGAACTTCCCCCAGAAAACGGTGCTGCTTAACAGACGCTGAAGGTTGACCATTGAGGCAGAGACAGAAATCCTTCAGATTCTTATGAGTAAAAGGCAGAAGGCTGTTTTTGCATGCGAGCACCATCCCTCTCTCTTTTAAAAAGCAGTCAGTGGTATTAAGGCCTTATTGCAAGGTAGACTGGACGAGGCCTGCAGATTTGACAGAAATCCAAATGCAGACATCATCGGCGTATAACGAACAGTGTAAGACAGAAGAGAGCTTTCGCGGCCAATCTGACATCACACAGTTAAAATGAAAAGGGCTTAGCACACTGCCCTGCGGCACTCCCTGAATTAGGCTTTGCTCCGCGTTTTTTCCTTCATTTGACTGCATGAATATTTTCATGCCAACCAAAAAGTGGGAAATCCAACGTAGCGGTCTCCCACTCACACCGGGGTCTAGAAAACTTGAGAGGACATGAATATGGCGTACCGTGTTGAATGCACGCTTGATATCCAAAAATACTGCGACGGTGATATTTTCCTTGCTATGCTCATGCTCTACACATGCTACTAAGTCCTTAATTGCATCCATAGTTCATCTACGTCTACTAAATCGAGTCATGAACTCAGAAAACCCTCCTCATTCATCACACCACCTCTGAAGCCTGGCGTCTATCACCTTCTCTATCACTTTGCATAAGCAGCTCGTCAGACTCACTGGGCGAAAGGAGTCGAGAAGCAAAGGGGATTTATAGGGCTTTTAAAACGGGAATAGTACACGCAATCTTCCCTGACTGGGGAACAAATTCATTGACCCACACATTGTTAAATACCCCCAAAAGTACTGCAGTCCCCTTGGGCCCAAGATTTTGAAGCTTTCCATAAAAAAATGGCATCAGGTGCAGCAGCAGTCTTTGGACGGCACAACGCAAGAGCACTTTTATGTTCACCGAATGTGAATACACAATCCAAATAGGCATGTTGCGCTTTGAAGCAAGCACTAACTTTTTGCTGCGCATATGTAGCTGAGTTTTTGAATTCTGAGCAGTCCAACGAAACGCCAGGACGAGAAATAAGTCGATAAAACTGATCAGCCAGGTCTGTTTATACAGTTTCCCGTGCCAATGCAAGAGCTCTGAAAGGGTTATTCTGAGAAACAGGCCTAATTAAGGAACGGACCATCATCCATATCCTATGTACCGGAGTGTGAGGGCTCAATGTACCGCAGAAGTCACGCCATTTTTTGCTTCCTAATTACTGCAGTCATTTACGCATTGACGAATGAATCCTTTGAGCCTCACGATACGATTCTAAAGACCCGGATCGCCGGTAAGCCCTTTCCGCGTTTCTTCGTAGTGCCCTCAGTCGCTCATACTCTCCATCAATACTTGTGAACCCGTCAGGTATGGGGACTTCCTTGGTACGACTAAGCAAACTTGCACCAGCGAAGTGAAGTCGTTAATACTAATGTCAGTTGAACCTTTTTGAGTTATGGTGTGACGAAAAGCTTCCCAATTGGTAAATTTGGATTGGTGTTGGGCACCCTGACGTTGTAAGCTAGGATGATTTACCAGTATCGGATAGTGATCACTTCCGCGTGTCTCAATGTCTGTGGTCCACGCCACGTCAGACACCAGATATTGAGTGCATAGAGTCAGATCTAAACAGCTCGAATAATGAAAACCGCGAAGAAAGGTCGGAGAACCGTCGTTCAGAATACACAAGATACATTTCTCTGAGGCGCACTCAACGACCCTTCCACGGGTATCACAGCGGTCATTACCCTAAGCTGTATTATGAGCGTTAAAATCACCGCAAATCAGTAAACGAGAGCCCGCTATTTTAAAGATATTCAATAGAGCATGAATAGAGACGCGACAAGGTGCTTGCAAGTAAATATTAATAACAGTAACGCAGACCTTACGAAAGGACACTTCGCAAGCCACGAACTTCGGAACGTCAGAGTCACTGGACTGGATCAGGTAGGAGGTAGGTCTTTCCTCACACACAACATCACTCTACTCAGACCAGATGGACGAGATGATTTGAATGACACGTAGTTCGAGAAACGGAAATCGTCACCCACACCGACTTCCTGTATGTACAACACAGGAAAAGTGTTTTGCTCAAAAAGTCTGCGAAAGTATCCACTTTTTGTCCTTAAGCTGCATGCATTCCACTGAAAAACGGCGACATTTTGATAGCGGTTATTCATAAAAAGTTTGCCAAGTGGAGGAATTGGAAAGCTGAGCCAGTAGAGGTTCCACCGACAGCAAAGCCTTCACCTTCGGGAGGATGTTTGCTTGCGGAATGGCTGTCAGAAACTCGAACTGCAGTAACCAGCATAAGTAGAATGAGCCGCACCACTTAGACTGAAGAGTTGACACGGGAAACTGAGGCTGGTTGAGGTACCACTTGTGCTGGCCGAGCAGAAGAACGCTGAGTTGAGACAGTTTGAGGACCCGGAATAGGACCTTGCACTTGACTGTCAGATCGCTCCCGAGTAGTCCTCTTCAATGGGGAAGCGGTCAGCACAGCTTAAGAACTGGAGGTAGCATTCTGCACTTGATGGCTTGAATTTTGTCGAGCAGACTTCTTCAGCACGGACGCATACGATGCAGATTTCGAAGCTTGGTGTTTGTCATGCTGCACTGGATTCTGGCGCACTGGATTCACTGCATGCCTATTTAGAGGAGGTGTGTTTTTGCGAGGCGACCTGCCATGAAGTATTTCGTGACGCCAGAGGTTTAAAGCAGCTATTTTATCGGGGCAACACGAGAAAGAAGCGCCATGATTACCACCACAGTTCGCGCACTTCGGTTGCAGAAGCGATTTGCCCTTGGTGTGTTCATGACTCTCCGAACAAATCTTGCATTGGCTCGAAGCGCGGCAGTTCCTTGCCATGTGGTCGAATCGCTGACAGTTGAATCACCGGAGTGCTGTTTTAAGGTACTCTTGCACGGGAGGACTAGTGAAGCCCAAAAACACACTTTCTGGCATTGGGCGATCTTCCCTTATTGTCAGAATCACTGAGTATAGGGGACGGTATTGCACCGTTCCATCCTCTTGACGCCGATACATAGTCTGTCGGCGTGCTGAGATCACTCCGACATCCCCCAGAAATTCTAGAAGTTGGTCATCGCTGTATTGGAGAGGAACGTGGCGGATTTTAACAACGTTTCTTGTGTAGGACTCCGGAATGGAAGGATTGACACCTAATCCAGCCACTTCGGATAGGAAAAACAGACGCTTAGCTGATGCTAAGGAATAAACACATACGGAGAAGCTGCCATCTCTAATTAATCTGAATGACGTAGCCTTCTTCTTTGCAGCAGAAACAATTTCTAAGAAAATTCTGTTTGGGTTCACTTTCCAAAAGCTTCGGCCCTCTTGAGTAGGACGGAACATTACAGGAATCCCTTCCGGTCGCTTTTTCTTTTAGGAGACCAATGTAAACGAGGCTTCATCACACTCTATATCCCCCGGCTCGCTCTGCACATCCTCTAATGTGTTCTCACTATAATTGGCAGTTTCCTGGAGGCGAGGTTTTTTGTTCTCCACTTCCTCTTCATCCTCTGCTGGAGGATGCGTTGTCATAGCTCCCGCTCCGTCAATCATCAGTAATGGTGGCTTGAGGAGGTTATTCACCACATGATGGCCAGCCGGCACTTGACTGCACCCAGGAATGGCATTCATTATGCCCAGGATAGCTCTCGAAACATGAGGCTGGGGAGGCTGGGGGGTTGGAGGTTAGTCTCCAAGCATGAAATCAAAAAACAGCGCACTCCGTACATTGCACGCGACGTACCGGAATCCCGCTGAAACTCTTGCTGGCCACACGAGGACCACTTAACTCACGAAACGACGGTCAGGCACAAAATGCAAACAAAAACTTGACGGAGCGCACTAGAACAGCGACCGAACAGGGATCCCACTTCTTCTCCTTCTTATTATTCTTCTAGTTTATGGCGCTCGGCTGCTGATCCGATAGCCCCTTTTTATAGCCGTGAAAGAAAGCAAACAGCATTACAACAAAAAGAAGTAAAGCAACTACTCTCACACGAACGAAATAGCTACCTGAGTTTTCTAACACATGTGCTTACATCTTTGCTGAAAAGAACAGCCGCGGAGGTTTAGTGGTTATGGCGCTCGGATGCTGACCCGAAAGAGGCGGGTTCGATCCCGGCCGCGTAGGTCAAATTTCGATGTAGGCAAAATTCTAGAGGCCAGTGTACTGTGTGATGTCAGCGATCGCTAAAGAACCCCAGGTGGTCGTCGAAATTTCCAGAGCCCTTCACTGCTGCATCCCCATAGCCTTAGTCGCCTTGGGACGTTAGCCCCCATGAACGATGAACCATCTTTGCTCAAAAATCTTCTAGTAACATGGTTGCGTTTTCACCTTATAGTTGGGTGCTTAAGACAAACTGGAAGTCCTAAATCTCTCAGAACCCTGAGCAGGAGGACTTTTGTCCTCATCTTTTAAGGCCGTGTGGCCTTTAGGTGTGTCGAAAAAGATCTGCTAAGATCACAAATGCAAGCCATGAGCAGATGACTTTTCAGAAAGGCTGCTCACAAAGGTGCGTGCAGGGGCGATGGAAAGAAACGCGAACCGAGATGAGTCTAGGCGCTCCGCTGTTCGCATTTCTTTTCATCATGCGTTTACTTCGGTGGTAGCAAAAATAAACTACACCCGTCCGTGAATCTATGACGACTATGACATCTTCTTACTACCCAAGCAAAAGTGCGATGAAATGAAATTCGAACAATGGATTGCGTAGGCCCCGCGTTGTTCGCGTTTCTTTCCATCGTGGTAGTACGTCGTCCGCAATGTGCTGCATGCAGGTTGTCGACTCGTACGCGGCCAGTTAAGGTGATTACGACGTCTAACTGGTGCCACGCGTGCCTATCCTCATAATGAGTAGCGACAGTAGCTTTACAGTGTCTGCTTTGGCTTTCAGAGAATCTAGTGCATATGGATAAAGCAGCTCGGGACGAATGGTAGCGCTCAAATATTCCTGACATGGAGCCTAAGCGCTCATAGCGTTGTGCTGCACAGGCTGTGCCGTAAGGGAAATCCCGATTACGGCCACCAGGACCCTCAAATTTAAGTGCCTGCGGTAGCGGTGAATTTATAATAGCCGAGCCAGTTGGACTAGGCAATTAATAAATGCGGAAAACGATACCCGGAAGATAATTACACGCAAAACCACGACGGAAAAGCTGCTAGCTTTCGTCATCAGCATTACCACGAATGCACAAACAGCATTTTGTGGAGACGATGATGGGCATTGCCATTAGCCTAGCCGAGCTACCATCGCTCAGAGCGAGAACCTATACTTAGCCTGACCGAGCACGGCCTGTGTTTTCGCCACTGACCTTAGCGCTGACCTAAGCCCCCTGTTATATTTGGTGGAGGTTCGGTTTGACATCGTCGTATCCTCCTGGAAATCGGCGGCGGTGCGCTACCGAGCCCCGATATGCCCGACGACGCCAAGCACCAAGCCGTGCAAGTGGGCTCAGCAGTCTTATGTTCCGGCTCCCTCCGCCAGCGAGACCCCGCCCTTTTTTTTTTGGTGTGGTAAAGCTTGTACAGCTTCTGCGGTAACATGTCCTATTGTACGGCTTGCAAACTGCCCCAGCCGTAGGCTAGATGACCAAAGAGTTACCCAATGGCCAATGCGTGGGTTTGTGGATCATTTTCTCTTGACGGCAGTATAAATCTTCTCAGGGGTCGCTGCACTTGCTGCAATAATTATCCTATTATTGCGCTCAGTGAAACCTCCTTAAAGTAGCGCCTAGCAACATCAGTCCAAACAGAGGCTTGCCGTGCACCGGAAAAGAGGTCTGTGTCTCGCATAAATGCGATATGAAGAGTACTACGTACAAAGCTTCGTAAACTCGCCGACCGCCTAACCTAGAAACTGTTAGTAATTACGGCGCTGGTAAATGTGTGGAAAAAAGTCAAGCCCGATACTGTCTTGTTCAGTGACCACGAAGCTATTACCAACAGGCGGATAGTGTTTGTTATGTAGGGAGCGTAGCATGACATGAGAGCAGGAAAGAGGAAATGTTAAAACGAATACAACCCAGAAGAAAACATTGTACGGTTGCTTAACTGGCATGGATTACAAGGCTGGAGAGGAGAACGCTCCAATATATGTTTCAGAAAAAGTGCGAGAAAAAGGCTTTTGGGAGCCGCCATTGCAGATCATCAGCTGCAGTTATTCCTGAAGTTCAGATGCCTACCTCACGCAGAAGAGGAAGTCGGTTGAGAAGATGATAAAACGCTATAGCTGGCACAAAATGAAAAAAAGAAAACTGAAGGGTGAGAAACACCGAATGTAGATCGAAATGATTCCTTAAAAGCCGCCACTGCATTTTTGAAGTAATATTAGCGGGGCGTGTACAGACCTCATTAAAAGTTTCCAGGTCCTGGGGTTTGTTTTTTGAGGGGCTTTGTCGGGTACATATTGCGCCCCTAAGATCTACATTCTCCGGAGGGGCGAGGGTAGGATTCTCCATCCCCTTCCAGAGACTTGGAAATTATAAGGCATGCCGTAGCACGCGGCTCAAAGGCAATCCCTGTAGGCTGGATATTTTTTTGACGAAGGCTGTGCACTATGTACATGAAACAAAATCTGTCCGTGTTCTTTTATGCTTCAGATCCTCTGTAACATTCTTCTGCTGTCAGCAATCAACCCACAAGAGGGCGCTTCATTTCTTTTGACAGCACACAGAGGTACTGTCAGAATGAAACCTAGAAACCTTACCAAGAAACACTATGCCCTAGAAACTCCATGGCATGCCCTATCTACACTGAGTACAGCGTTAACCTTGCTTTCGTACGGTCGAAACACAAGACGGCACGCCCAGTCTCTGGAGGCAGCAGATGCCGAGAAGGGAAGCCTCCACAGCCGACAGGAAAATAAATGGCAGCCCGCGGTGTGTCTCTCGGAGCGCCCTTTTCCCTCCGGTCGCTTAAAATGGCGGCGAATAGTTCGCTCTCTTCTTGTCCGGTGCGGCATGCTAAACAAACAGCACTGGCTCGAGCTTGTTCCCCGGTGCCCGCCGAGTTCCGCAAATAACACCGCGGCCGGCCACGACGGATAGCTCGGCGCGCGTTCAGTCGCGCTATGCCTCGCCGTATTTACACGAACCAGGCCCTTGCCGGCCATTTTCTCTGGGCAGCCCGGAAAATCGGCCGTCTATTCTTTTTCCCGCAGGCTGCACAGCGTGTGGTTTTCTTTAGCGCATGCCTTGGCGGGTAGCTCTCGTGTCCTTGAATGGCTTTGCGAAAGCGGTCAGCAACGTGCCGAGGCGCAAGTCGCGAGATTTCGGCCTTACGCGCTGCTGCTTCGTAATCTCAGCGCAGCAGTCCGAGGAGTCACCGTAACGTGTAGCGAGTGCGGGATGCAAAACTGAGGACTCCTGTGAGAAAATATTTCCAGAACATAATGTCAGCGCTCTTTCTTTTAAAGATTAACCTATTTTAAATGCCATATATTGGCTGAACGTTACCTCGGGAAACGGTACCAGGTATAATTCTCACCAGGTTGTAAGGTGTGGGGGGGTAAGGCGCCTAAACGTTTCTACAGGGAGCATATAGGGAATTTCTACAGGGAGTATAGGTAGTGCCGGTAAGTTTCTAAAGGTAGGTGACCACCGTGGTAGAGTTGGGAGACGCCATTTTGTTTCTGAAGAATTCCATGGACCTCTTGTGTGGAGACTAAGGTAATTAATTTCTGCCCGATAAAAGATTTTTATTCTGGAAAGAGGTATGCTTGGCTGATTAACTCAGACAACCAAAAATCTTATCAGCTGAGATAATATTTCGGCGCAGCAGAATTTAGCCGTGAAACAGAATTTCTTGGTTGTCATCACCTTATGCGATGAAGTCGAACTTCGAGATTCTCTAGCGGGAATGGCTGTTCAAGACGACCAGGCTCTTGTTTAAAGCAAGCTGAAACAGCAATTTACCTTCGGAATTTCTTCCTTGTATCGTAAGGTCAGTGTTAAAAAAAACATTTACCAGAGCAGCTCTGAATACTGCAAACGAAGGGTAACCTTGAAGAGGAGAAAAAACAAGAAAAAAAACAACCAACGCAATTGCCTGAAACTCAAACCGCCCGCAGCTTTGGTTTTGGGCTGCTGGTCGTTATTGGGCAGCATCCAATCCCTGCCATGAAAACCGCATTTTTATGGACGCAAAATAGAAAAACGCCTGTGTGCTATGCGATGTCAGCGCACTTTTAAGATTGCAATCATGTACAAGCGCAAAAAACAAGGACAAAGAAGGACTAGAAAACACGAGCGCTTTGTTGTCCAGTCCTTCTTTGTTCCTGTTTTTTTTTGCGCTTGCACATGATTGCAATGCACCAACTAGCCCAAAGGTTTGTGCACCTTTAAGATCCCCAGATTAGCGTCCTTCCACCATGGAGTCCCTCATAGCCCATGTGGCGCTTCGGGACGTTGAATTCCACGTGTCATAACACACACGATACCATTAAGCATTTTAGAAATGGCTTGGCTGCTAAGCAAATCTCAGCTCGTCCTCAAGTCAGCGCTTGTGTTTATCTCTCTTCTGTCGTCCGTGCGTGTTTTTTTTTTTGCGCTGCATATTTCCTCTTCTGCAGTCATATCAACTCACGGTACAGCATAAGCAGTGATATTGGACATATAGAAATGTTCTCCAGACCCAATTACTGTACCTCTTTGGGAAGTCAGGTATAAACGTTTATCTACGGGCACAAGTCAAGGGCGGCTACTAAGATCCATTTGTCAAGCTCATGTGCTCGACATTGTGCACGGGCGAGGCTATGGAGTTTTTAAGGAGCTCGCGTTGCAGAAAAGCCAGCGTCGTCATCAGCGTCGTCGACCGTGAGCGAAGAATCCCCGAAAAACCTCCAGGGAAGCAACTTAGCGGGCAGGTGGGCCACATAAGTCACGTGACATTTTGACGTCACCACAGCCTGCCCACCGGATTGTGAGAAAACTGGCCACCGTGGTACAGGTGGCAGTTAAATTAATGATTGATCGTGAGAGGTTGCTGGGGAAGACCAACCTAGGTCGCACAAGCCCCACCTGTGGCAGCACCTGCCGTCTCAGGGCAATGACGCACCGCTTAAACGCTGCGCTATTGTGCCAAGAGAGGTATGAGGACTCCCAGCGACCGATCAGTGCAAACTAGAGAACGACAAAATCCGCATATAAGGACATTAACCCCATTAATGCTAGGGCGTCCTACTCGTAAGGCGGGCCTTAAGTGTCCATATCCAATTTTTTGTTTTGTCTCCATATTATTTAAGCGTGAAGTGAAATAAACTTTACATTTTTCATTCTAGATGTAGACTAGAGTATACGCAACACATTTGGCATATATGTACGCAATACTGTGTATATCGTGGCGTGGTGGAGCTCCTGGAAAAATTCCAGGTCGACTCTTTGAGAGGGCTCGTACTGAAAAATTCTATGGCTGTACTCTAGATAACCAATAACTGCGTGGGATAGGCCTGTTTTTCTTTTCCGTCACGTTTACATAGGCACATTTTTAATTTTATTTTATTTTATTACCCTCAGGGCTTATGGGCACTGCATAGGGGTGGACGTCATATTTGATAGCTGTACAAAGGAGAATGAAGCACAAAGAAATACGTATGCACAATAACGCACCATGACGGGGACAGTGGAGAAGGGATAATTGCTAACTTTAAACTGGAGGTTTGCTCGAACCTTCATGCACCACATGTGTTAGTGCAACATCTATCGCATTACAGGAGCGTGAGATTCCTCTGTTGGATGGTCTTTTGTGAGCGTGGCCGAATAATATTATCATTTCAACGTCGTTTGGTTCTGGTTGGTATTTTGAGGAAAGGAAATGGCGCAGCAACTATATCTCGCAGTCTCACATGGCGTAGTCTCACGTATCTCAGTGTACACCTGAACCGCGCGCGCCGTAAGGGAAGGGATAAAGAAGGGACTGAGAGAAGATAGGAAGGAAGAAGTGCCGTAGTGGAGGGCTCCGGAATAATTTAGACCAACAGGGGATCTCTAACATGCGCTGACATCCTACAGCTCACGAGCGCTTTTTGCGTTTTGCCTTCATCTAAACGCGGCCGCCGTTGTCGGGTTTGAACCCGGGTTCTCCGGCTCAGTAGACGTGCGCCTTAACCACTGAGCCACCGCGGCGGGCACATTTCTATTCGGGCACATTTCTATTCAGTTTGAATAAATGTTCAGTTGATTTGTCAGCGCCTGCTTCGTCTTATATACAGTTGTCTTTGTCTTCGTGCGGCTTGATGGATATACAAAACCAGCCCAACTTTCCGCTATTCTATGCAAATAAATAACAAAGGTCAAAGACAAAGAAAACAAAGCCAAAATGCGGAGAAGACTCGAAAATCAAGAGGCAGTACTGTTAGCTATTTTTAAAATTCTATTAGCCTTTGCTACGGAACTGAAGCTGGAAAAGTGTATGTAACTCTAATATTGTCGGATAAATTTCTTCAGCACAGCGAGCAATTTTAGTGTAGCGCGTCTAAAAATGTAATTATTTTGGGCATAAAGAGAAAATGATTTTAACCGAATAATTTTGCTACGTAAGGTGATATATGTGCAGGCACAACGCGGCGAAAATCGATTTATTTACGAAAAGATAACCCTCGACACTATAGAAATCGCACTGAAAGCTCGTTGGGTAATTTTGTTTCCAAAAAGGTTGCAAGCAGAGGTGCTTATGTAATTTTCGGGAGTTATTCTTGAGAAGAACAAGGTGACGCAATCGATTCTCGTCCTTGGAGCGACTCGCACAGCAATTACCAGCAATACCATTATGTTCGCGTCGTGTATGTGAAGGCAGGAGGCTTCCCTGCAATACAGTTCTTGGTGCCTTCTTCAGCTTAATCTTGGGTATGACAGAAAGTAGGAAACGAATAAACAATGTGCTATATTATATAGTGTTGTAACAGAGCCGGCATATGAACTTAATCAGTGCCACTGTCACTCATTACTCTATAACAAATGCTGATGCCCCTACACCGGTACCGGGTGAATGCCGGTATCACGCCGATCAGTTAAACCGACTTCCTAATCTCTTCATCTCGGCTCACAGACGAGATGACCTTGCCTAATCTGCAAACCTGCGTCGGCTCACTTATGTTTTCTACGGTGTTAGACGGCTCTAATCATGTTCCTGTGCTTACGGGGACGTTTTCTGTAGAGGGTGCTGTAGCAAATGAACACTAGTGGATACGGTTATAATCTACCGATATTCTAGGGCAGCTCCTTAGGATTCTGGGCTCACGTTACCCAGAAAACGATTGAACTTCGATACAAGGATAAAATTGCCCGCTCAAGCGGAGACCAAGTTCCAGGCGGAATTGCGTTTTCTTTGTGCCCTGTGCCCTCAAGCACTCTCGGAACACCCGATGTACGTGAAAACTAAAGCCCAACAGCATTCTTTCCAGATAAATCACGACTACGATTTGAATGGAAAAGGCGCTATATTATTACTCACTATCCCTGCATGCGCCCGATTTGCCACAAGAAAGCAGCACAACCGAGCGAAGACTCGAGTCTGACAAAATGCAGTCAACCTTGGAGAGCGATTCCAAGAAAGGGTTGCTGTTCTACGCCAAAGGGGGCGCAACCACGATTGCCTTTCTCAGAATTGCTGAGAAATCAAACCCCTCTTTTCTTGGGCTCGGAACGCTGAATGTTTACCAATCTACGGAAGTGCCTCTCTGATGTGTGTGGGAGATCCTTCCGGCCCCGTTTTTCGATTTTCGCGCATGCGAAAGTTGGAAAATCCTGTTTTTTCTTTCAAGCTGACTGCTCACGCGCTATAAGAAGTAATACAAAGTTACTCCTGAGATGCCATCTCGGCTATCGCTATGCATTACCACGTGATGGACACGTCGCAAGACCGTGCGGCTTCCTGCAGGCCTCTAGAGCAGGACAGGATTTTGCCTTCCATTCCAAACAACCCACAAAGCCAATGCAAAGCAACCAGCAATCAAGGCCACTTGGACAGCGCCCGTTTAGTTTAACAAAGCGACGCGTGTCAGCCTCGCTCAACGCCAGGAACGCGATGATTGCACCAGCAGCCCAACGTGACACAGAGTGCATGGGACAACACGAGCGGGAATAGAGCGGAGTGACGCTGGTAAAAGCGCTGTCACTCGGCAGCGCGGAGGCAAATCTAGGCGGACAAGCGTGGCATCGCTGTTTGCTCAGCGTGGGACGATTGGCACTGATTGCCTGAAGAGGCGGCGAGGTGGATGCTGCCAGAGATGGGCGGCGTAACAATTCGGGGTGCTAGCGATAATTGTGAGAGATGTTTTTTCTCTAAAGGCAAGTAAAAGGCGGTCCAGAAAGATGGAGGGTTGTCCACATAATGTGACATGAACTTCACCGGGAGTTGTGCGGAGAAGTTGCAGAAGAGCATGGTAAGAATGTTCGAGCTGCAAGTCGCACGAGGGATCTCGTGTTGAATGAATCGGTTTAGTGGCACTATCACCGGTCATGTGACCTGTCTATTTCAAGTCATTTCATGTGGACGAAACCAGTGACATCTCAGGGAGGGACAAGCAGGGGGAGGTGATTGACAGTGTTTGGCTACAAGAGCTGACGGTATAATAGAGGGCCGCATTAATCTTTCAGGGTTGATGTAGAGAAGTAATACACACGTCACCGACTGCACGTAATCTCGTGTCAGTTAACAGCAACGCTTGATGTACTATAGCCGGATATTAACAAGTTTTTAAATTCTAATATGTCGAAGTCTAGAAACGTATGATGCCGCAAAAAAAGTATTCTTTCTCGATTCCGGTTCTACATCTTTTAATCTGTCTGCTGAAATCAACTTCACAAATGGTTGATCATGTGTTACATGCTACTGGCGAAAATCTTGAGTCTGCGGCTTCAAAGCATACGCTCAAGGCGTTCGAGCTGTAACCGCAAAGGGCCACTCTGAGTCAGCAATGTTCGATGCTGACCTTTACTAAGTGTCCACAATACAGCCGTCGCACATCGGATCTATCTGTCTCAATCATTAGAAGTTAACTTCTCAGTTTCTGTCACTTAAAGTTAGCCCGACCATCTTCTGCAGCCCATAGTTGTCTTCAACATTATTAAGCACATGCAGAGCATAGAGTGTCCACATTAAACGGAGAAGATTCGATAAGAAGGCAAGTGAAGCAGTGGGCGACAGAGTGTCAGGTGGACGGATGGGATAGTTATGTTCGCCCGGATAACATGCCTGTTGCTAGCCCTGGACAGGCTTAATTGGTGGTCATTTAAGGAGGCCTTTGCCCTGAAGCGGATGTAGTTACGATGATGGAAAATATGAGAGGGACTACAGCGTCGCCCGGTGTAGATAATACGTCACTGAGGATTCAAAGAACGCAAGAGATTCTGGGCCGTTTTTCACCGGTACTCACCGGAATAGTAGGCGACTTGAGAATCAGAGTGGCAGTCAGGCTCTTAAGCTGTTACGGCTTGTACTTCACCGACTGTTTTACTGACTTTATAAATGAGCTTAACAATGTGAGACTTGTGCCAAGCAGTCTTGGACGCACAAAACTGCGAATAGTAAGGCAGCTTCTAAGCACGAGGTGTTCCAGAAATTGCACTACTTGGGCGCGAAGTTTCATAAAGTTTTGATTTTATCGTTAAAAGCACATACATGCATGAAAAATATTTTTATGTGGGCCAGTTTATACATTATTCCAAAAACTGATGCGGCACGAGAAAGGAGACAGACATGCGCGTATCAGGGACGCCACGTCACGTGCTGTACGCCACCAGAAGCTGCATCTGTCCATGGACAGCGCAATACGGTAGATGAATGCTTGTTTGCACTGACTGTAAAGAAACAAAAGAAACAAAGCGAAAAGACGAAGCCTATCTGTGCTGAGCGCTCCAAAGGAAATGCAGGGGCCCAATTAGTCGGGCTAAATGAAGACCAGAGTGAGGTTTGAATGCGGGCGCCTAGGGAAACCACCACGAAGTCACTTCATGTGGACTCAGTTCCCGGACATCTGGGTGCTGCCATCTGGGACATCTGGGATCTGGGTGTTATTAAAAGGTAAGTGGTATAGCAGCACTGAGTGGTATGCCTTTGGGCAATCATACAATTTAATTTTTTGCGACAACTGCTCTCCTTCGCTCTCTAGGATAGCAAGCATTTGCGGCTTCTTTAGATCGTATTAATGGGCTGCACTCCTCTGAAAGAGCTGCCAGAAACTCTGGTCCTGATCACTTTCGCGCACAGCGCACTCAGCAGCTGCGAGAATTTCCTGCAATGGCTTTGACACTGCTGCAGTTTCGAAGGACTTTACGGCTGCTTATTCCATTTCTGGCCATGCGGATGAGCTCCGGGTCTATCCTCAGGTTCGCCTCTCTTAAAAACGAGATTAGATGCTTGACGTGTCCGCTGTCCTTAGGGCTGACGAGGGTGTGCATAGCGCCTGACTCGCCGGAGGAAGCAGCAAGGCCCATACGACGGCGGTACTCAATCGAGTTTTCAGCGAGGTCAAAGTTGACCACCATGTGCACTCCCTCCAAGATAAGATCGTGCGTGGCTGCGGGAGTCGCTAAGAGTATGCGCGCAGCGCCAGAGCCGAACGCGCCGAGTATCCATTCGCGCTCCTCCCTCGTCTTCTTGCCGTAAAAGGCGACGGCGCCCAACCCTCGGCCAACGATTTTCGCCACCAGGTCGTCGATAGTACAGCTTGCTCGGGCGATCACGACGATCTTGAAACGCTCCTCTTTCCAGAAGTCTTGCAAGAGCGTCATAAGGATATCCTCTTTTTCGTTCAGCTCGCAGACGTGTGTGATACACTCTACACGATGGCTATCACAATGCGCCGGAGCAATGAAGCTGGCTTCGATGTAGTCACGAAGCAACGGCAAGGCAAACGCCCGCACGTCAGAGAGCCAAGATGCGGCGAATACTAGGATCTGTCGATCCGGCCGTATGTGCTCGATGATCGCGAGGATGTCTTTCCCGAGGCCGATTCGCAGCATCCGGTCGGTCTCGTCTAGCACGAGGTACGTGCAACGGAGGAGATTCACCTCGGTGTCTTCCAAGAAATGAAGAAGGCGGCTGGGAGTTGCGACGCAGATCCCATAGCCTGTCTTGAGGTCTTCCAGCTGAGGCCCCTTTGGCCGACCACCGGCGATGCAGACGCTACGCACTCTCGTGCGCGGTTCGAGCTGCGTGGCGACCTGGTGGATTTGCTCAGCCAACTGGCGCGCCGGCGCCAGCACCAGAGCCATGGGACCCTTGCCGTCTCGCCAGGTCGGTTGCTGGCGAATGTGAGCGATGGCAGGAAGGAGGTAGGCGAGGGCCTTGCGCGGTCCTGACGCCGGTGTGACGGCCAGCAAGTCCTTGCCGCTGAGCGCGACGGGCCAGCATTGCGCTTCTACGGGGCCGGGCGGGCCGTGGTAGAGTCCTTTGACGCCGTCCACGACGCACTTAGGAAAGTTGGCTTCCTCCAACTGAAGGACTGGCTTGGGAACGACGCCAACCGTCGTAATCGTGACCCAGTTGGCTCTGCGGTAATCTCGGACCGCAGCCAAGGGCTGCTGCGCCGTGTTGGGGTGCTCCTGGTACAGGTTCTTTTCGAAGGGCGGCAGGTCAACGCTGTTCCAGTCCGGCTTGTGGAGCTTCGCTTCGAGGGGGACGCTGAGGGGTGAGCGGTGGTTGATCGGTGAGGGCGACGGCAGTCTGTTGAGGCGGTGGTCCCCGCAGCAGCGTTTCGACACCATCTCTGGGAGTTACTGGAACCTGCTTTTCTTAAATATGCTCAGATTACCAGTGCAGTAAGATTCCTGGCGCCCCGTACTGCCGCCCCCCTGAGAGCAGCTTGCCCCCGACAGAATGAATAGCCGCTTCGTCGTTATCGACGCTCGCGTGAAGTTTCCCAGCTTACGTTTAAGCTATTGGTGCTGTCTTCAATGACTAAGGCGCATAATCCATTGTAGAAGAACTGTTCAAAACTCGTACATCCACCAAAAACTCACAACATCATATTTTAAAATTATACAGACAGCCCTCAGTAAAATGAGCGGAAGTTCCACGATCGGCTTTCCAAAAAATAAGAGGCGACAAAGAAGTTTGGTATGAAGAAAAAAACGGAGCCACGAAAACGGAAACTGAATTGAGCAAGTCGCGAATGCTTTTCAGTTCACTAGTTTCTTGGGTTTTTCTCGGTTGTTGATGCGATTTGAAAACTGAAAGAAACTAAATTGAGCATGTCGCGAATGCTTTTCAGTTCACTAGTTTCTTGATTTTTTTTTTCACTTGTTGATGCGATTTTTATCTCTTACTTATTCTGTTTCAGAATGATCATACACCCGAGCGCTGACTTCTCTGCCTTCTACTCCAATACCACATCGCTTCGTGATAAAGGAGTTGTTCGGTCATTACCGTACAGCGATCGACGTATAATTGCAATCGCAAAGTTTTTATCTGTCAGAGTTGTGTCAAACAGGCAGCGAGTATTTGATTTATGGTCGTCTTACTCGCAGAACATGAAAAAAAAGTAAGCACAAACTCTTAAGACTGCTTACGTGTGAGAAGGTGCAAGCCAACCCGCTCACATTGTAAAAGTCGTCACCTTCCGTGATGTAACTCGAGGCCACGCAGCTGGTAATTCTAGTTCTCCATGGCTGTACGTAGACACCGCCGCAACCATTATGATCTGCGCGCTAACTTCGTGAAGGCAGTCATCGCCGTACCGCGGCCCGCTCTCTGCCTTAGGACTATGACGCGACAGCTAATGGATTAATTCCCATATACGCAGAGTTGGTCTTTCTCTACTTAACCTTCATACATCTCTGGGAGTCATTATGCCTCTTCTGGCGCAGTGGTTCAGCGGTAGAGCGGTGCGCCACGGCCCACGATGGCAGGTGCTGCCACAGGTGGGACTAGTGCGATCCAGGTTGCTCTGCCCCAGCAATCACGTGGGGCCAATGATTACTTTAACCATCAACTGCCAGGTTGCATCAGGACGCGATCTTTAATGGGTGCCGCTGAGTGTCACCAAACACACGCACGCACGCACACACACGCACGCACGCATACACACGCACGCACACACATGAACACGCGCGCACAGACACACACACACTGGTTTCTGCCATAAACCATAAACACACACACGCACGCACACGCAGACAGACAGACAGACAGACAGACAGACAGAAAGAAGAACATCATTTCGCAAGTGAGTTTTAGACCTAGCTGTTTGGGTCCCTGGGCCACTGCGCGGCCCCGCACTGCATAATGTAGGCAATGTCGGGACATGACGTCGGCAGCCCGAGTCGCCGTAGCAAGCTGCGATGTCGGGTCTGCAGACGTGAGCAGGACCTCCCAGTCCTCCCAGCTCGAGATGGCGTGCTGCCCCAGCGGGGGAGGGTCAGCAAGGCAGCCGAAAAGCGTGGGGAGAGTGTGACGTGAGGGTCACCGAATACGGAGCATCCAGGGGATGTGCCAAAATAGTGGGATAACAGCTAAGGGATTGACAGAGAGCGGGTCTGGAGGCTTCTGAAGAAGTTCTGTTGCGAGTGCATAAGGGAGGGGCGGGGAGGGGGGCCCAACGGGGTATTTGCGTGAGCTCCGCAAAGGTGTGCTCCCGCTCCCTCGAGAATCCTGGATCAAGACTGTCCTGAGCCCTGCAAACCAAACCTCGGGCCAAATTATCGGCAGCTTCGTTTCCAGGGTTCCCAGAGTGTACCGGCACCTACTGGAGCTGTACCATGCGCGGTAAATTTTGGGTTGGGGTGTTCAACAATTGCCAGGAAGGGGTGTGAATCCTGCCCCTGGCAAAATTGGACAGAGCCGTTTTGGAGTCGCTGAAGAAGTATTGGTCGTCCGAATGTGCAAGGGCTAGGACGATGGCGGTCTCCTGTGCCTCCTCGGGCGTAGAGCCCGAGGGAAGACGGTGAGTAGGGGGAGGGGTAGGGTTTGATTGTAGGCAACCGCTTCATGCGTTGCACATGCAGCGTCTACCCAAACAGCATCGTGGGCTTGCCCGTAATACTTACGAAGGGCATTAGCGCGAGCAACGCGGCGAGGGATATGATATTGGGGATGGACGTTTCGAGGAAGGGGTTTCACAACCAGAGGTGTATGGATGTGTCGAGGGATGGCTATAAGGATTGACTGGTTGGCGAGTATGTCGAGGCGAAGACAGGAGAGTGTACGGCGGCCAGTGGCGCTCGTGGCAAGTCTAAGGTACTGTGTCTGAACGTGCGCGTTAACTAGTTCCTGAATGGTGTTATGCATGCCTAGTGCAAGAAGTTTGGCTGTGCTAGCGCTACGATGTAGGTTTACTGATACCTCAGTCGGAAGGCGGGTCACGGCGTTCACGCGTTCGGTTTCCGTGTGGTTCAATTTGAGATATGGGGTGCGTATAGAATGCGGCTAAGCGTAAATGCATGCACTACTTTCATGTTGTCCGCTTCGTATAAACCCTTGTTAAGGGAAGATACTCGGCATAGAAGGTGCAACACGGATTGCGTGAAGGCCTTGAGTCATTTAACGGTATGTTAATTTCGTCCAGAATCCTGCATTTGAGGCCAAGGGTGCGGAGGGCGGGCATGATGGAGATAGGGGATCCTTTTAAAGCGATTTGGATGGACGAGTTAGCGCCCGGTTTTTCTCTTATTAGGAAGAGCGCGGATTTAGAGGGGGAAAATTCGAGCCCGATGGATGACGCATGAGAGGAGATGGTGTGTGCTGCTAACTGAAGAGTTTCCTCAGTTTCCTCGTCAGAGCCATGAGTGGTCCATGTGGTAATATAATCAACGTACAGGGCATGCTTTAGATGTTGGATTACAGCCAGTTTGTGAGCTAGGGGGATGAGAGCAACGTTAAAGAAAAGGGGAGAAAGGACCGCCCCTTGAGGGGTTCCGAGCTCTCCGAGTGTTTAAGGGGGTGTGGTAATATGATCGATGTGCAAGGAGGCAGTGCGGCCCGAAAGAAAGGTGCGAGCGTAGTTGTAGGTTTTAGGGCCTACCTGTAGAGCCTGCAGTTCCCGTAAGATGGCATCGTGTCGAATTCTGTCAAATGCCTTGGTGACGTCAACTGGCAGGATAGCTTTAGTGTGGTGGAGGATGGTATCATCAAGCCCGTAATGCGTTATTTGAAGTAGGGTGTCCTGCGCAGATGGAAGCGCACGAAAGCCGAGCATACTCTGGGGGAAAAGGTGGTTGTCTTCCATGTGCGTTGTTAGCCGAGCAAGAATTAAGTGCTCGAAGACCTTGCCTAGACAGGATGTAAAATAAATGGGGCGGATGTTTTCTAGGGTGATAGGCTAGTGGGGTTTTGGAATAAAGATGATTTTTCCATGCTTCCACGAGGCAGGGAGAGTGCCTGACTCCCAACATTCGTTAAAGTAGTTGACTAAGTCAAAGATGGAAGCATCGTCAAGATTTCGGATAGCTGCATTGATAATTTGATCGTCTCCAGGAGCGGTATTCCGTAATTTCAATAGGTCGGCGCGAAATTCTGATTGTGTAATAAGGGCGTCAAGCTCGGGCGGGGGTGGGCCCGCGTAACGCGAGTACTTGCAAGGGAGACCGGTGGTGGTATAGGTGCATTTCATCTGCGCGAGGAAGGCGTCGGTGTTCTGTCGATGGTTGTGAGCGAGGCGGTAAATGCTAAGGCGCGTCTGGGATTTGGATTGCATGGGGTCTAGCATGTGCCGCAACAGGTGCCAAGCGCGGGTTGGGGAGAGATTGCCGCGGAGACCGTCACAAACCTGAGCCCCGTTAGCTCTGCAAAGTGTGGCACTACAGTGTTCTATTAGGGATTGAATCTGGGCGAGTTTTAGTCTCCTATTGTGCTTCTGAGTTTTCCAGCTTTGCGTTATCCGCGTGCGCGCACACACACGCACATGCGTGCGCACACGCACACGCACACACGCACACACGAACGCACATGCACTCACAGACTGGTTTCCGTTCAATAAGGAGGGTAAAGATGACGTCTTAATAAGCGACACCTCCACTACTATGGGTCCCTCAGCCGTTCCTTCTCAGTAGCGCTGGGTACGGCATTTTTGATTCTCCCGCCTGGAGGACACTTTGCTGGACAAGCTTTAAAACCTTCTTGCCCCCTGCTTGCACCCCTGCTTGCACCCCTGCTTACAGCCTGCGCTACACCTTCTGTCTGCCCCTGGGGAGGACATTGGACCCTTTCACTGATTTTAATAACTTGTTCCCCGTGGATGTACACTCAACCTAATGACCCTAGTCTTTTAGAATGTTAGTTCTACTTAGCCCGTTCCTCAAGTTTCGCGCATTTGGCGTCCGCCCGAGCAGTGCCCTTGCACTGGTTAGCAGGGGACAAAATGTAGAGAGGAGAATTCCCTTCTCCGCTATTGGAGAAAAGGAGGAAGAGGGAAGTGGGACAGGGAGAGAAGGTAAGAGCGTGAGAAGCGACGGGTGGCGGGAGGGACATCACATTTGCCAGTCGGGGTCGAGGAGTGGGGAGAGCGGAGAGGGAGCACGGCGTGTCACTCTTTCACCGCTGGATTTCATCGGGTGAGTGAAGCAGCTGTACGCAGTGACAAGCGTGGCCCGCATGGAGCGTTTTTCCAGGCGAATCGTCGGCGTCGACGGCAGCGGAGCGTTTTTTTTTTTTGCCGCCGGAGAGGCCGTTTTTGCCAAATCGTCGGGTTCCGGCGAACAGAAAAAAAAAACGCCGACGCCGCGCTGATGCCGGGAGAGGGCAGCGACAGGGGCCAATGAGAGCCGGAGCGGGCATCACGTGATTCTGGACGTTCTAGACGGAGGCGCGCCGGTGCACCCAACTACAGTTAAGCCCCGGATACATGCGACGTTTTTTCCGGCGATGTTCGTGCAGCAGAAAACATCGTGGAGGCACGTCACTCGGCCGTGGGAGACGCGCTCGCATCGAGGATGCGCGCTCGCGAGCATTTCGCGCGCGATAGCCAGCGGCTTCACTTCGCTTCCTGCTCTTCCATCTGATTTCAGTATAGATGGCGGCGCGCGCATCGCACATCTGGGCGGCAAGAAAAAACGCCACTCGGCTGCTTACCATGCGGGAGTGAATTCATCGACGCCTGTGCGAGCGTCGGGCGCGCGACGCGATTTCGCGGGCAGAAAACGCTCCATGCGTTCGCTCGGCGAACTTGGCAGAGCGCCAGGACGCTGCTGCGGCCGGCTGCAGGAGAGTAGCATATGAGGTGTTTCAGTGAAGCCCGGCAATAATTTATAAAAATAGCCATTTTGAGGTAAAAGGAGGGCTACTGCGGCATGTCGGTCATCGAAAAAATGCTGAATCATGCTAACCGTATGCAGGTTGACAAATTTTTTATTGTAAACTTTTTAGATATTGCCGTTAGGCGCCTGGTTTCAATCAGATATTAGTAGCGGGTAGTTAGGAACAGCCATTGTATTTTTTTTGCAATTTTGAAAACGTGATTACCCTCAGTGTCGTCAAGCAACAAATTTTTGCGATCTCGGGCTTAAATGACGCGCTTCTTTGGCGATTAGCAAACAGCGCCTCCTGCACACGTCACTCAAAGGCGTAGCTGAAAAATAACCTACTCTTTCTCTCGTGTGCGCTGGACCAACACGGAGGATTGACTACTGCGCTACTCATTGTTTCCGCTATCTAATGGCGTGCACGTTTTGATAAAAACTGCACTGGTAACATGCTAGAGGTGCAATTCTTATATTTAAGCAGATGGCCTGTGACCCTGTCTTAGTAGTTCAAAATGTCTGGGCCATTGTCACTTTCTAGAATCGATTGGAGAAGGCGAAGCAATAAGCAGGGGAGAGGTACCGATAAAGTGCAGGGAATACGACACAGCAGTGGCAATATAGGAGCAATGTGACGACGGGGAAAGAATTGTGGTTAGCTGCACGGCTGAAGGCACCACAAGACGAAAGGGACGCGTGCACCTGATGCATGAATCGCTTCGGCTCTGTGCGACAGTGCCGGTGCATATATTTCCAGAACTTCCTATTTCTTGCAGAGCAAAGAGTAAAATTCGACTTATTCACTCAAGCATTTACTTTAACATGGTGCTTCCAGACTGGTCAGCCATTGTAATACATTCATTTCTGTTTTATTGCGATTACTATATACATAGCGAGCTTTATCTGAAGTTAAGGGCATCGGCCCTGCTTTACCAGCGCATGTCTGAACTGGAAGACTACCCGTTAAACTGCAAGACACACCGCCCACGTGGGTTCGAGCCATACGGGCCATTTGGACCAAGCAGTAAGTGTTGTCGAAAAATTGTTGTTTGTGATAACAACAAAGAACACTGCACTGTGGTCATGTAAAGCATAACCACTTGTTCATGTGGATGGGAGCTATCCTAGGGACGGCACTAATCCTATAAACCTTTTGCTGTTCCTCAGCCACCCTGAAAGAGGGTCGAAAATCTAGGTGTATCATTAGATTCACTTCGAGTGAAGTTGTAGTAAGCTTCAGTCAAAGAGAATATGGGTACATCGGAATAGCACCCTAGGCTGTCTACTGTTGGCCGACTGCCATGCTCTCTGCAAATAATGGCAGATGTGGTTAGACGGCTAACGTGAGCTTAGACAGCGGCTAATGCTGGAGGCGCTGGAATCATGCGAGGTTTTTGGGCTATTCCTACTTCCGTGTAGGGACCGGTGGTCGTGGACGAAGGCTCTCAGCGCCAGCCTACACAGTTGCGGTGTTGGTTTGCTGTCAGAGTCAACAAGTGAGAACGTGATAGCCCTGCATACGTGACGCGCCTGCTAAAGCGATCAGCGTCGACTTGGGCTCCAATGGCGGTGATCCCAGCTTGTTCGGGCAACTCAGCTGATGAAGCCACCTTCGTCAGGAAGTAAGCGCGAGCGTGGCAGCCCCTAAACCGAAGACACTCCCATTCTGTACTCTTTACACATTTATGGGACACAGCTACTCACGCGTACTCGAACAAAATTCCCATTACTTTACAGTTGTGGGCGTTGTGATACCCGCAGCACCACCTTTCATCGTTTTCTTTAGAAGCACACATTGGGGCTGTTCGTTCTTGATTGGCTATTGCTTTTTGGTTTTTGCTGCTGTGACGTAATTGTGTGCTCATGAGCCTTTGACAAAAGGTTATTATCGCATCAGTCGCACTACGTAGGCTTGAGGGCGTCAAATTATAACCATATGGGTGCTATTTGGTTATCACAGGCATGTTTAGCTAACACCCTCTCGATAAAGGCCCGCGTCGGGTTTAATGCCTTCAGGGAAACTAGCCCGCCAATCGCCAGCCCCACCGAATGAAATAACGAAGATAGTCGGTGGCGCGCTGTGCTGCTCTGTGCGTGCACGTTCACTTTTCTTTTTTAAAGGCAAGGGTCATTTTCGGGAAAGCACTTGAGCCGAGCTTTAGTTTAATCTGATGGCACAGCTGGCTCGACGCTAGAGCCATCGCGCGGCTTAGGGTAAGGTAGAACTCGGGAGAAGCAGACGGCTAAAATAAAACAGAATTAGGGAGAACCAGACGGTGGGAGCCAGACTTGGCGCAACGCCAGTACATTCGCTCGGCTTCAGCGATAAGAGCAGCAGGCGGCGGCAGCTGTATTCTGCAAATGCAAAGCCGACGAAGAAGCTTTAAAATCACATACAAGCGCAAAAAACGTGGACCGAGAAGCACTTGGACAACATGAAGCGCTCGTGTTGTCCAAGACATTCACTGTCCATGTTTTTTGAAGCGAAAAGATTAACTACGTCACAGGCCGGGCTGCCAGCGTCATGAACCTCCGGGACATGTACGTTTGAGTGCAGTGGGGCCGTGCGGGGGCCGAAGGACCTGCGCATCCTAAACACCCCTGTGTCTATTAAAGTTTTCACCACCATCTTCACTACGCCAGCTTTTCGAGCTGCCAGCGGGGCAGCAAGTTTAAACTTGAGTGTAGCTGGAGGTCAAACAAGGAAATGACGCCTGTCTCAGATATCTCGGTGGACACCCGAACCGCGCCGTAAGGAAAGGAAAGTGAAATGAAAGTTGGTTTTAAGAAGAAGAAATGGCGCCTGTCTCACATCAAGCCATTTTCTTCCCCAAAAAACCAATTCCTTTTCAATTTGCCTTTCTGAAATTATCTCCGGGTTTGCGCGTCGTTTCGAACCTGAATCTGTTCCAGATATCCGCATACAACGAGCAATAATACAACTGAATGTCACCGAAGCTATATTAATTATATACTGTCTTATGAGAGCGCCTTTAAAGTCGTTTCCAAGAAAGCAAGATGTTTAACAAATAAAAAGTGCTTACTTCTGTGTGTGTGTGTGTTAGTATAGCTATCTATGGAAACCGCCAGTCGCTCAATCACAAACGTAGCCAGGGAGGTGCAGCTTTTTGCTTTCGACTAGGGTTAACGAGAGCTAAACCACCAGCAGTTTTTGCGCTTGTACGTGATTGCAATGCACCAACTCGCCCAAAGTCTAGTGCGGAGAAGCTTTCCCCCGCGGCCGCGCTCAACTGCACGATTTGATCTTCCGTCGTCAGTCTAGGAATTTTTCAGTGAAAGGTGGTCTCGTTTCTATGCTCCACAGGTTTGTTTTGTGCAATCTCGAATTAACCATTTCAACGTCCGTATTTCGGACATCTTTCTGGTGTGCGCCAACTCAACATATATTCAGATTGTCTTCGACGACACCTTTGTAAACAATGGAAAATTTTTACCTTTTCGTTTTCCCAACAATAACAAGATTAACGATATCCTTTCACTCTCATGTTCTCATTGCGACAGACTCCTGAAAGTGTGAAGAAAAAGCCGGTGTCAATACTTTCTCTCTGTTCCTCCAATGGTCATTCCCACTTCGCCTGCCCGACTTCACCCCTATTTATTTGGCCGAACTTTTAGCGGTATTCGTAGCTTTGCACTCTTTTTCTTCTGCCATAATTACGACGGAGTCGTTATTCTTGTGTTCCTCTCTAACCGCCTCTACGGAGGCACGTGCACTCCGCTTACTCAAGTTTTTGGTTCCACCGCACATGTGTTCATTACGGTTGGTTTGTGTTTGGGCACAGGTGAATTCATTTGAGTGAGGTTGCAGATTCCTTGACGAAGGCACCTGTTCAAGTCACGACTCTCCTCCCTCCCAGCGGCGAGATTCCGCAGGTATCTGTAATTGAAAGAATTAGCAGTCACAGTGCTAACCTCCTCTCTCGACTGCCAGCAACTTCTGTTCCCCTGGTCCAGTAAAGAATGGCGATCGCGCAAGCTTGAGGTTTCTTTCACGCGTCTACGTTGTCGCGTACCTCCATTAAACTTCTATCTCCATAGATCTGGTGTGGCGGTCTCAATTTTGTGCCCACTCTGCGCTGAACCCGAAACAATGGATCATTTCTTGTTGTCCTGCCGCCGCTTCTCCTGTTTACGCAGGTGTCTGCTAGAACAACCCTTACTAAAGGTCGATCCCGGTTTGCCTGCTGGGGTTGTTCTTTCTCTTGGCGCTTCTAAACTTGGGCACAGCAACAGGAATGACCTCTCTGCCATTAAATGTTTTCTTTTAGACATGATACGGCTGCTATCGTAAAATTTTTTTGAATTTCATTTTGCGGACTCATTTTCAAAGTTCATCTGTAATGAAAACATCCAAAATTCTGAACTTACAGCCGCATTCCCATTTTTAATCACCCATCTCATAGCAACCCATCAACCCGTCAACCCGTCATAGCAAGATAGCAACCCGTCAACCCATCTCATAGCTCAAAGCATCCCTGACACCAAAGCATTTCGTTCTTGTTTTCTGTGCCGCTCTAAGAAAAAGCCCCTCAGGTAAATTTTTCGTTGTGAGATGCGATAGCCGTCCGTGGAAGACATCGTCTGCGAGTTGGGCCCACATTCAAGCTTTGATTGCGAGAGCACCCGTCTATGGCTCACTGCGTTGGTTCTTAGCCGGAGCGCGGAGGCGCGGGATTGTATGTGTGTCGTCACTTCAGTGAGAGCAGGAAACGCGATGGCCTTTTTTGAAGGAGGCGTTGATTTAGATGGCAAAAACGCACTGAACGAGCGCTGGCAGCCGGAGGAACGCGATGAGGTTGAAGCACGCAACCCAACGCAGAGGCGTCGGCCGCCGCGGTGGCTCAGTGGTTATAGTGCTCGGCTGCTGACCCCAAACACGGAGGTTCTATCCGGGCAGTGGCGGTCGCATTTTTATTGAGGCGAAATGCTAGAGGCCCGCGTGCTGTGCGCTGTAAATTTACGGCAAAGAACCCTAGTTGGTCGAAATTATCCGGACCCTTTCACCACGGCGTCCCTCAAAGCCTGGGTAGCCTGGGGACGTTAAACTCCTTAAAACCAAACCAAACAACGCTCAGGCGATTGCTCCGAGAAAACAGCGTTAGGCTGGCTGTTCTGGCTTTTCATGTGTATAGAATTTTTATATCAGCAGTTACTTCCAACACCATGCTTGGAAACAACTAAATGGGAACGGCAAACATAACGCGTGATGAAACTGTAAAACGACGCTGATTTCTAGTCTCTCCCCGCCTTTTCTCGCTTTCGATATTAGGTGAATGACAGTCGCTCGGGCTTGCTCACGTAACGCACTACAAAACAAAGTTGTGCTCACAGGCTCTTCACCTGCCCACTACTTAGGAGCTGTCGCAATTTTAATTCAGTTTTAATGCTCTCCAAAGCGCGCCTGAACCGTCTACGGTTCCGCTTGCAAGGCGGACGTTTGCACAAGCAAAGCCAGCCGTCGAAGCAGGAAAAGAAGGTTGTTGAGCCTAAGCTAGGCAATCGTGGATATCAAGCGGCGCGGATAAGAAGTGAAGTTTAAAAACAAGCGCTATTTTGCGCGTGCTGATCAAAGAGGAAGTCTTGTTTCTGATCGCGCCCCTATCTTGATTTGTTAGATGCACCGCTTAAAAACGATGAGAATTGTAAACATTATCTGTGCACCATTTTTACGACTTAATATTTTACGAAGTTTGTCACGAGGCACATAAATGCGAAGAAGCGCTTGATGTGTCAGGTTGAACTGTACACGTTTGATGCAGGCAGTCGACAGGGTTCCTCATGTGGTCCTCATTGAATGTCCAAGAACTAAGAAGCGCGCGGTAGCAAAGCTGTGGGCGAAATTATAAGTAGACATATTGGCTTTAGTGGAAGTGGTACCGTTTTTATTTTACTGAGCCAATGGGAGAGAATAAAAGAAATTGCCGAGCTGTTGAATACAAGACTCGACCCACCTAACTTGTGGTGAGCACCTCAAGCTAGCCTACAACAGTGGCGGTTGTAGTTAACGGTAATCTCCAAGATATCACGCGCATGGCACTCACAGAATGCAGAGTCACCGAGGCAGAAGCCGCAGCGATTGCACTAGCCATTAAGCACGGGGACGCCCCAAACCGAGAACTACACATAATCATCGACTCGCAGTCGGCTCCTCAGGACTCCAGGGCAACGAGGTCATGGGTAGCATAGCTCGAAGACATGCAAACCGAGCAGGCTACACACAGATTCACGCCGCCCATCTAGGCACCACACCAATACTTCCGGTCTACAACACTAGATTACAATACTTTCGAAGAATGCATCAACTCCTACCCCCGGCACACATGAGGCTGAGAGCAAAGAAGATTAGGGACTGAAGGCAAGTCTAAACGAGCGCCTTCGCAAATTTACAATCCAGTAAATAAAGCATAATATTCTCTTAACACAACACAGACTCTTGCCCGTGGTGCGCAGAGAGACCCTGAGCATACCACGTCACTTGAGGCTGCCGGGGCGACAAACCACACAAGCTACAAACACACTACACGAAGGAGCAGTGGGAGGCCGCTCTGTCCAGCTCTGGGAAGACAAACAGCCATGAATAATGCAGTCCTGAATTAAGGACACCCCTCGCAGCAGATGACTTTTTCTTTATTTCGAATTCGCTTCGAAAGCAGTAAATTAACTTAATGCTTTCAAAATCACCGTTTTACGTGTTTTTAATTTCAGATTGTTGAAGCATTTTCACAAGGCGATGATTCCATGAACCTTTATTCCACATCTATTAAGCGTCTTTAACGCATCAGAAAGACGCTGCTAAATAATGTCGTTTTGGTGAAGAGCCAGCCGTAATTGCAGTGATACTTTTAAGCTGATATCAAAAGGGGCGTATCGTGCACTGCCTTTTCAATGCAAGGGCAACAGTTGCGGTCTGTATTTGAAATTCGTGCCCGCTGCCCCGCGAGTCCTTGTTTCTGGGTTAGACGACAGGGAAGCATCATATGTGGAAATTACTGGCTTGTCGGCGCTTCAAACCACATGCAAAAAAGAAGTCCACCTGCGGAAAGTCAGCCACAGCTAGTTGTCGGCTGGGCTTTGCCAGCCTCCCGAACTAGGCGCTTATGCGCACCTTGTTGTGTCACACTTCATTGAAATCGAAGATGTGCCGACTCCTTAGGCCGCCACTGCATCCATAACACTGGACCTGTTGAAACTGAACCAAATTGAACGACTTGAACTCCGAAGAAAAAAGTTCAGGTTAGAGTTTCTTGCGCTTTTATTAGAGAACAAATTTGGTCTGGACCCCTCATTATACTTAAAGCCGTTATCTGCGAGACAAACTCGACATTACCACCCTAGTTTTCTAACCCCTATATTCGCCAAAACAGACACCTACAAGTTTTCATTTTTCCCACGAACTATAATAGATTGGAATCAAATAAACCAACCATTGCCCCATGAGGTCTAACCAATTAGTGCTATTTCTGTCTATTTTCCAGTGTTATTTCTTTCTTATTTCGCTCACTTGTACGCCCGCCCTGCTTGGACTTAGTGTCCGCAGTATTTCATAAATATAATAAATAAAAAAAGCTCTGGTTAAACCTGGAGTGAAGCAATAGCTGCAGCTGGCCGAGTGGAACTCGCTCAGTTGTATTGCAAAGTCAGTCTTTCGCCGCTCCGTTCCGCTGGGCGTTTCTTCTTCCTCTTCGTCACACTTGACAGGGCGCATGTGCACAGCTATGGCGGCTCGGTTTTGCCGATGCGCCGGTGCGCCGTGCCGCCGGCAGCAGCAGCTGCTACGCACCACGTGGCTGGTCACATGACCATCAAGGTGACGAACCACGTGATCAGCACGGCGCCGCACCGCCAGTAGCTGATTCGCACCACGTGACCAACCACGTGGCAGCGTGGCGGCGCAGCCACGGGGTGGCCACGGCGCCACCAGGCTGAAGGCTCGAAATGCTACCGTAATGTAGCTATCGCTACAAAAACGACCCACGTCTGGTGACGCTTTCGTTGTTAAAAAATACCACGTGTTGGGCGCCGTAATGTCAGAGACCTTTATTACTGGTCGTCTTTGTTTTTAATTGCAACTGTAGTGTTGATGCATTCAACATGTACACCCTTTGCCAAAAGTTTACAGCCCAGGGGGTTTGCTTCCGAGCCACGCCCTGTGGCTCGAAAAGCACCCTCAGCGTTCAAAACCTCCTGAAGGTAAGAAGATTTTCGGTCCTGCCTCTCCAACGGGTAGGACTTTCAAGGATGCTACAAAACCGCCACTACAAGGCTTAGAAGCAAATGCCCTGGGCTATAAACTTTTGACAAAGGCTGTACTCCTCCTGGGTTTTAGGCGTAGTTCTACTTTGCGCACCAGATTACATAATATAGGAAAGTATGTTATAGTCAGTTCACTTTGCTTTGTTGTCTGAGGTTAAGCTAATTTCAGTGCTATTCAGCATAGAATAGAACAAGTCAGCGGATATCGATGACAATTCTGTTGTTGAGTTGCGCAGAATATGCCACGTGGTTAACCATGTGCTGCTAGCCCTACTAAACAAAATTATTTCAAGCGATACTGTATCAACCAAGCATAAAACCGTAGTAGCTAGCTCTCCCTGTTTTTCAACACGGTTCTAGGAATATTATTGAAAACTATAGGCCTATCAAAATTATTCGCATCACATCTCGGGTCTTATAAAAACACCTTCCAGTAACCACCACAAGTTTTCAAGACAATCATGGCTATTTATCTCACAGCCAGTACGATTTCAAACATGGTCGACGCACCGAAGCGCTCCTTAAAGACAATTATGATTTGCTTAATTAAGCATTTAAACACAATGGGATCGCATGTGCACTTTTTCGTGATGCTAGCAAAGCATTTGCTAGTGTATGCTACCTTATATTTTCACGAGGAATATTTCAATGATGGTTTCCAAGGCCCCTTCTTCACGATACCTGAAATCTTTCTCCTTGACAGACACAAGCGGATTGGTATTGGTAAATTCAGATATGAATTTTAAGTCAATAAATCTTATGTTCCGTAAGGTTCTAGATTAAGCCCATTATTGTTCAATGTATATATTAATGATCTCTTCAATCCTGCGCGTAAATAATTGTTCCACTACACTGATGAAGCAGTTATTGTCTCCCATAAGCCAAATTCCTTCTAGGCGATGTTTGATCTGCAGTCTGCTGTTATGATAATTATTGTTGGTACAAGTGTAATTCAGGTGATTTTATTAAGCCTAAAACAAAGCACGTAACTTTCCATACCCTTTAAAAAAGTATTGGCTACTTCTCATTCTTCATGACCGATAAATCTGATCTTCTGTTCCTGCGTTTTTAAATACCTTGGCATTTACTTTAATAGTTATCTGTCATCAAAATCTCATATTGCTCATTTCTGCAAAAAACACCACAAAGCGTCTTTTTTGTTGTATAATGTTCGAATCCTTATGCTATTTTCTGTTCGTGGGATTACTGTACACGCATTTATTTTTTCACCACTCGAAAGTAATTAACATAAACTACTAAAAATAATAATGCAGAGGTAATAGAGGTATGATAAAATACTAATCTGAATCCGCCCCCTCCATTTCTTGTCATTTACAGGTATAAAATTACGTTACCGCGTAGCTCGGTCAAATGATGCAAAGCTGTCGACCTTACGGACCATTTTAGTTTGGTCACGCGACTCGCTGGTCGCATTAACAGGGGATGCCACACGCAAGTTTCCGGTCGGTTCTTTGACCAGTAGATAAACTAAGCCACTCAACAGATTCTCTCGTCACGTTCTCTCTGCGAGATCCCCATTAACTCTGCCTGCCTTGTCGTTCCTGTCAGTGATGTAGCGTTTGCATGCAGCCCGTTCCTCTCCCCACCTCTTTCCTTCTAATTCCCGGGTAATCCTCGATGCTATTTCCAAATTTCCAAAATAAGTAAGTAAATCCTCGCGTTTGCCGAGCTGCGTTCTCCGACACGAATGACCGCATCACCATACAGCGGAACGTTAAGAAAAAAAAAACAGAAGCCATACAAGCCCCTGTTCTTCCTTTGTGGCTTTAGAGTAATAAGTGCCGCCCAATGGCGAAGAAAAGCAATGTGAAACTCAACGTTTCGCGAACGTGAGCCCTAGCGAGAGCGTGAGCTCGGAGTTCTTATCACACGGATCCCCGCTGCGCTCAGTAGTTTACACAAGAGGCGGCACATTTTCATGACGCTTATTACGCAAGCAAATATTTTACTTTCATTGACTCACATATACATGCGTGAATCAATATTGTCTTTCAAAACTAACGCACCAGCAGTCTCGAGGCTTAACTGCAGCGTTTATTCGACTGTGGCTCCAACTTCAATAACATTTCCAACTGAGAAAGTGAGCGCATTGGCAAAATCGAGAAATAAGTGAGAAAAAAAAATATCACACAAGGTAGTCGTACTCGACCCTTCCTTATTTGTTAAGCCGCACACGTGTAATTCTGAATGCGCGGGCAGTATTTTTATCCTTGGGCAAACCCAATTCTCATCTTCGCCGCCCACTATACCGATAATAAGAGCGCACGTGCTGACTCTTTGATATGTTCTTTTCATTTACCGGAGGCTGTGAGCCGCGGGTGTGAAAACAATCCGCAGAAAGCGATATTATAGAAAAACAGAGGTTGGGACAAACTGCCCGCACTGCTCGTTAGGGCAGACTTTCGAAAGCAACCGCTGCTACTTCGTTATATCCAAGGACACGAAGTTTGCCAAAAAGCGCGTATTGTCAACAGATTCGCCAGAGTATGTGTAGATATAATAGGGCGCCCCTTATGAAGCTAGTAAAGAGGGAATGAGAATCGTGCTTTAAGACGTCAGGCTTCGCTCCCTTTTTCAGCTGAGGTGGAAGTGCCAAAGCTTTAGAAAGTAAATGAGTCTCATCTCCTTGTTAGCCTGATGACTTAGTCGCCGAGTTGAGGGCTTGCAAAGCCTCCGGGCGTACAGGATGGAAGTGAAAACGACAGCCGTGGATGTTGGAAGCGACTGAAAGCATTGCAAGAAGTAATCTTCGGAAAAAGTTGAAAAATTTCACGTTCAGACTTACGATTCGAAGGTGGAGATGCACAAAAAGAAAACGCTCTCCCGAGCTTGAGGACGCGGTTCAACCTCGGTCGCGGTGGCCGCGTTTCGATGGAGGCGATAGGCAAGGCGTCCGTGTACTGTGCGGTGTGGGTGAAGGTTAAAGAACACCAGGGGAGCTCTCTACTACGACTTCTCTCATAGCCCATGTGCCGCTTCGGAAATAAACCCTATATACGCATTCCAAAGAAGGATGTAGTATCCGGCTTATTTATTAGCAACACTCGTAGATTGAAACCCTGCCCTCCCTTAACTCCAATCAGCCCTGAGGACCGGGTTTATTGGAGAAATAAGGGAGAGGCTTTTGTCCTGCAGTGGGAGTAGTCGGGGTGATGATGGTGATGAAGTTTGAAAACATTGAAACCAACGTTCTTGCGGCCTTTTCCAATCGCGGTCAGAAGTTGTGGTTAGCACTGTGCTTTTGCAGCCTCTTCGCGTTAATGTTTCATCTCTACAGCGCCAGATATATGCGTACTGCCTGGAATTTCCTGTCCCTGGCACAAAGTTTCGGCAATTCACGGCCAATATAGCGCAATTTTTGCTGAATAACACGTCTTGCAAATGCGCTGCTGCGTATAGCGCAGTTTGTAGGCAAGTGAACCGATTGTCCACGGCCTTATAATCTGGTTTTCATCAGATGGTGGCGGAACAAGAAGATAAACACTAACACCAGGCAACACAGTAGCTTCAACGGCGCTCTGAGAGCAGTTTCACTTTGTGTATGTCCTCATTGAATCGATTCTTTCTTGGAAGAAAGAGAGAGAAAAGAGACAGGTGAGACAGGTATACTTTGAAAGGTCACTGACTCCTTTTCATTCCTTGGGTCGGCAACTCACCCGTCTCATGACCCAAGTAATCAAGGGACCGTCAGCGAAATGGTTAGTAGCGTGGTACTTTTGTTGTGCGCCTGTTGTTCAGTGAAATGGGTTGTTCATATTTGAACGAAATTATTACCCACCTTTCATACATTTTTTTTTCAATTACTGTCTGCAGCGTTTAGGAACAATAGATGACTAGGGCCAAGCGTGTGTTTGTCGGCTAGGATGCAATGAAATAACCCCCAGGAAGGTCACAAGTACGTAACTCTAACGTGAATGTCTCAGCGTTAGCTGTGGTACGAGAGCAAAAACATCTTGAAATACCAGTTCATTTTTTATGGTTTCATTTATTTCACTTTATCACTGATGGCCTTGAGATCAATCAAGTGAGTTGTTATATGCTGATTATCTTGGTTAAATCATATTTGTTAACTTTTTCGCCATCACCACCTGCTGGTCAAGAACCCTGTCATGCTGATTCAGACAGAAGGTCGTGCCCGGTGAAATCAAGACCGTGTACGGGATTGTTGAGCCACCTTAAGGCCATGCATGAAGAATCACCAAAGTAATAATATTAATAATAATTGGTTTTTGGGAAAAGGAAATTGCGCAGTATCTGTCTCAAATATCGTTGGACACCTGAACCGCGCCGTAAGGGAAGGGATAAAGGAGGAAGTGAAAGAAGAAAGGAAGAAAGAGGTGCCGTAGTGGAGGGCTCCGGAATAATTTCGGCCACCTGAGGATCTTTAACGTGCACTCACATCGCACAGCACACGGGCACCTTAGCGTTTTGCCTCCATAAAGACGCAGCCGTCGCGGTCGGGTTCGAACCCGGGAACTCCGGATCAGTAGCCGAGCGCCCTAACCACTGAGCCACCACGGCGGGTTCACAAAAGTACTCGAGTCTGAGTTTTGGCGACGGGAAGTGTGCCGTGTCTTTCGGATGGTTTTAAGGTGAGGTGATGACCATTCTCGAAGTGGAGGAGCGTCACTTATAGCTGTAGTTGCCTGGCGGCCGCAGCGCTCTCAGTGGTATGATCCGGACCGTCAATGTAATCCTCTATTTGGCATGGGCCCCACTTGTGAAATCAGCATGCAACGCAACCTAAACAGGCATGACGGCGAGTAGTAAGTGAAGTACGCCCCTCCTCTTCTTCGACTTGTATTTCTTGGCGTGCACCATGGAATTGTTATGGGAGGCGAGTAATACATACGCTGTGCCCTTTTGTGCGTTTACGAGCGCGCATTTATTTTCTAATTGGATTGGCTAGCCCTTCCTACGTACTAACTCCTCTTCCCTCCACACCCCTTCCCTCTTTCCGCGAGGTAAGTCCACCTCATCTCCTATATACCGCCCCGTCCCTCCCTGCGCTACAACGCCCTCCATGCTCCTGTACACTCAGCCCCTGGGTGACGTACGCCCAGGCCCAGAAGCTTGCATCTGGAGACCTCACCATCGGACACTACTTTACTTCCATAGGGAGTCAAGAGTATACACTTCACGTCCTTACAATAACATTTACATGGTTTCGGAAACAATGTAGACAAAGTGGTGGTCACTACGATGCAGCGTGCCGCAGCTCAAGACACGAAGAAACTATTCAGCTCGTCTTTCGAGCCCTGTTTCTGATCCACAGCAAGTGTCTCCCAATGCACCGCTGAGCCGTTTGGGCTGGAGTCCTTCGCGTATGACCAAATACCAGTGTGACAGCTCCATCAGCTCTCTGGCTGTCTGTAACCCTACTCAGGTGCCTCTTTATCCTCCCTGTCTTTCTTACCGCCTGCAGTTCTTGATGTTGATTACCTAGTAACGCTGCTTGAATTTACATAATGAGGCAAATAGCAAATCTTGGCTCCACGGTTTAGTCTCATATTGTGAAAGACTGAGGTAAAAAATCCCTCAGGACGGTTGCCATTGTGTGACGATACATTCAGCGACAGCTCTGGAGATATTTTCGTTTTGTGATATATCGAGGTAAACAGCTTGACAGTGGCATGGATATATGCATAGCTATAGAGCACTAAACCGTCGCGGTGGCCCAGTGGTTATGGCGCTCGGCTGCTGATCCGAAATACGCGGGTTCGGTCCCGGCCGCGGCTGTCGAATTTCGATGGAGGCAAAATTCTAGAGGCCCGTTGTACTGGCAATGTCGGTGCACGTTAAAGAACCCCAAGTGGTCGAAATTTCCGGAGCCCTTCACTGCGGCGTCCCTCATAGCCTGAGTCGCTTTGGGACGTTAAACCCAAATAACAAAAAGAACACTAATTTAGTTTACCACACCTATTCGTTCTTCGACTAGCACTGTACTCTCGTCCACCGTTCCAGGCACGCGTCGCCACTGCCGCTGTTCCGCTCCTTGTTTCGCAGCAGACGGCACGTGCCATATTTCTCAGCAGTAGCCCTACTCTCTCTCCTCTTCCCACAGTAAGAACTTTTCGGGTGGTTTCCTGTGGCATACACCCTCCGGTTGCGAACTCCTCTGCTCTTGCCGTTCTCACCTTCTACAATTGCCAACTTGAGGGGTTACGCATTCCTAAGATCTCGCCATACCTTCCACGGTAACTCAATCCATATTCTTTCCAAGGTAACCACCCTCCGCTTATGCATTCCTCTGATCTCTTCATAGGTTCCTCTCTCCACATAGGTTCCTCATAGGTTCCTTCACTAGGTTCTCGGCCACTGACCGTGGTGGTCACCGGCGGTGAAGGCTCCAAGGCACTGCTCCGCTTTTTGAGGACTTCTGGCCTGCGCGATAGGCTGTGACTTTACTGAACGGTGTGACTAATTTCCTGTAACTGTCTTTTCTCCTTCATCTTTTTCTCTCCTCACCCCTTTCCCCCCGTGCAGGGTAGCAAACCGGCTATTCGTCTGGTTAACCTCCCTGCCTTTCCTCGTCCTCCTCCTCCTCCTTACACAGTTACCACTCTCGAGTTGTTCCGATGTCCACACCCTCCAGTTACGCCGCGCCACTACGACGCAAATCCCAGGGGACGGCCGCTTAACAGCTGTCGCTGTAAAATGACCCCCATTAGTGCATGTGGTTATTCGGCGAATGGGAGGGTTACCCGCGCCGCTCCGGGCCTGCCCCCGAAGCCTTGAGGCAGGGCAACAGTCCCGAGAACTGAACACAAAAAAAGGAGCATCGTGAAGGAGGAGTGTTCCGAGCCTCTCTAATAGGGCATTGCTGTTATTTAACGTGCAGACCTAAATCCAAGAGCGCATCCAAATTTTCTCGAGGGTGAGGACATTGAAAGAACCGCTACGCTTCTCAATTCAGTTCTTGTGCTCCGTATCCCGTCAGAATTAAATTACACCCTTTGTTCCTGCCTGCCGCGTTCCGTGAGAAATAACCCGCGTAATTGCTCCTCGCTCATCACCCGTCCCCTCTTCACTCTCCATAACACCCGTTCCAAAGCATACATGCATGGATTGGTTGATCACACAAGGCCCATACTCGCAAACATGAACTTCATGGCGCCCGCGGAAAATACAGTGTACTAACAGGCGATTACTTATTAATGCTAACGGTTTTATTACGGCATAACACAAATCGGACAAAAATCTTGTCACAGAACGGTGGTGAATAATCTTGGAAGTGCAATAGACGTGTCAATCACTTTCGTTTTCGTAAAAAAAAGGCCGTTAAA
This sequence comes from Amblyomma americanum, assembly GCA_030143305.2. Classification (NCBI taxonomy): domain Eukaryota; kingdom Metazoa; phylum Arthropoda; class Arachnida; order Ixodida; family Ixodidae; genus Amblyomma; species Amblyomma americanum. Next base: position 225,272 of record JARKHS020032732.1, on the reverse strand, counting down.
TTCAGTCATACAGAATACCTATTCTTCGTTGGCAGAAGGAAAAAGAACAGTTCAATGGCACAGAATTCGGGGGCTCGCAAAGCTGCTATTCCGCGCTAATTTCATATCCTTTTAATGCCGGAAAATTCCGCCGCCCGCAACGCTCACCACGGCACGGCCGTTTGATCAGCATTGCGCAACTTCCTTTCAGCATAGCAAATGAAAGAGCAAAAAAAACAAACAAAAAAGAACAAGAGAAAACAGCAAGAAAAACGACCTGCCAGCATAAATTGATGCTTCTCTTTCGTCCACTGGCCCGGCGCAATAACAAAGACGCGAGGCGTGCTGTGATCAGCTTCGTGCCCCGCAGCGGAAAGACGCCCAGAAAAGTTGAAGCTTGCTTGTGCGCCCGAGTCTCGCGACTGCACACATCGACGAATCCAGGGCAGCTTGAACCGAGACGCCGCGAGAATGCAGGAAAGCATTCCAAGTCCTCCACGGCCGTCTTGACGAACGACCGCAAGAAAAACAAAGGACACATAATCGCAGCAGGACAGCGGGGAGATTGGAGGGGGGGGGGGGGGGGGGGCAAATACGGGGCTGAAATATTACTCGTTTCTTTTTCGTGACCCAGCTTTTCCCCCTAACTTAAAGGAAGTGCAAGACCCGTGGCACACAGAGAAGAGAAATTGTAAAAGCCGGTAGGAAAGGAGGCAGAAAGAAGGGGCAGGGAGAGGGGGAAGCTGGGCTCAATTTAGCGAACATTGATCGGTATCGACAGCTGCCGCATTTTTCTTAGCTCCTTGCGGCAAAATCAAATCTAGACGGCGTCACGTGCGAGTGTTTTGCCGTTCGCGTCCTCTTATTTTCGCGTCAGCGACGTCTCGCAGAAGGAAGATGCTTGCCGGCTTATGAGTGGTGCTGGCAGTTTCGTACGCCGAATGTTACGGAAGATAAATAAAAGTGCGCCCGGTATTCTGGCTTCTTAAAACTGTGTGCCACGGAAGAACGGACGAAGAAATATGGTATGCAGAGAATAAGACAGATATATGAGAAGGTTAAGGCAGCAATCCAGGCGCAATAACCAAGAACACAGCTATAAAACAGTCATTTAAAGAAGGCAGTAAGGAAAAGCATTGCAAAATATCGCGATGAAACTCGTAACAAATGTATTCGGCGAAAAAAAAAAGGTGTCAAACTACGTTGTTTGCAAAACTGGGAATTAGTATCGTCAGAAAAAGATTTGGAATTAGCGGTTTGTTCAACACCATCGACGCCACGTTACCACTTGATCTCGTTGGAAACAGAGGAGTTAAGCTCTTAAATGCATAGCCCCATACAGTTGTGGCTTTTTGGTGTCATCATTATTGTTATTGACGAAGTTTTTTCCTTCGCATACGCCATTAAATTCGCGAGGAAAAATATTTGCATGAAACCATCATAGAATGGCTCGGGATGCTGACAAGGCGAGGCATTGCGCTGAGAGGAGTGCGGTTGTACATTTCGAGTACTTCAGACAAGAACTCGCTATCAGCAAAGTTGCTGTCTTTGCGCTGAACCTGCAAGCCTGGCAGGGAAGCCGAGATACTATGCCAGTTTTTGGAGCATGTCGGAAAGGGCAAAGTGATTACTTTCAATACGGAGACCACTGTGCGGTATGAAACTTTAGCGCACAGTTAAGAGCGTAGATGTGGATGTTTGTCAAAAAAAAATAAACGAAAAGAAGGCCAAGAAACAAGCAGAACAAAAAATTGATCGAGGGAGGCTTACAAAGCAACGGAAAATGAAGACTGTCAAACGCGCATATTAACTACATGGGAAGTCGAATGCAGAAAGGAACGAAGTAAACATCCAAGGAAGGCCTTTGAGAAGAATTATACAACACAGAAAAAGTGGAAGTACAACCAAGCAGAGCTTTGGGTTCTGTGTATGTCAGATGCCAGCAAATCCGAAGACAACTGAAACAGAAGCAATAACACCACGTGGCTGAATGAGCAAAAATGGGTGTTCTGAAAATACCAAGTGGCGGATTCACAGTTGCACTGTGTCTTTCGCCTCTTTCGCGGAAAACTGGTAGAGTATACCACTCATTAACAGGAGTCGAGGTAATGCACGAGATAACTAATGCAGAATAATTGGTTCCTTTCTAATCCACGCTTTTAGCTGCTCACACATGCATGCAAGCGCATTATTCTAACCGTCCTGTATTAGCCAAGCTGAACTGTGTTTAAATCGGGAGGAGCTCGCCAGTTTAGGGTGAATGACCCCGTACGGTCCCCTGAATTGTTGGAGGAAGCGGTGTGGAACAATACTTTCCGCTTTCACAAAGCAAACGCCAGCCCGTGCGCCCACTTCAAAGTGTTTTGAAAGCGCGTAGGCGGAAAAATCGGCGCTTCGTTGTCATCGCTGTCGCGACAAAGATTTTACAAAGGGCGAAGCTGCCGGCCCACGCGCCACAGAAGAAGGTGAACGACCTCAACATGAAGCCAGAGAATGGTGGTGGTGCGTTCATCACTTATATGCTGTACTTGCTCCACGCATACATGCAAAGTTTTGTGAACTTCGTTTTTGAACTACAAGGACACCTCGAGTTTTATTGAACGGACCATTAACATGCGGATTCGATGCAGAAAAGGGCACACCACAGAGTTTTAAACGAGGAGAATGAGACGATTGGGTAAAAAAGATCGCAGTGTGATCTATCATCGTGCTGCCGCGAGGCTGTCCATAAAAGACACATATTCTGTCCTTTCGAAGGCGATGAATTTGGTGTCCTTTCTTAGAGGACCGAAACATTGGAAACGGTCGCATTTGTGAGTCAAAAGACGTAAAGAGGCGCCTGTGCATTTCTGCGTCTTTCAGTGCGCCGTGTTAACGGTGAGCCAACTGATATCATCACGGGAAATAAACGCGCCAAGAAGCAAGTCATGAACAGTTGGGTGTATACCAGAATTGTGAGAAAATAAAGGGTTTATAAACACAACAAAATATTGTGAATACTCAGACACACTGTAAAATAACTGCCAAGTGGGATTGCGCCAGCCCTGGGCAAAAAAAAAAAAGCGCTCTCGGTGCTCTCTTTGTTTCCTACGGATGTACTGCGGAAACGGCATCGCTTACGCTGTCGAAAAATTTCACTGGCACACGACATGAGCCTTCTCTGTCGGCTGCTCTTGCTTTAATTATATATATATATATATATATATATATATATATATATATATATATATATATATATATATATATATATATATATATATATATATATATATAAACACCGTTGTCCACCTAGATAAGTGAAACAGATACTGGGTCATTTCTTTTCTTCAAAACACAAATTTCATTTTTTTTCATTTCATTGGTGGTTCTTATCTCTTTTATCTCACCGCGTGCTAACCTTTCATCGTTTTTTGATGTATTAACTACCTCTGACGCTTACTACAGCTGATATGTGGGGTGACGATCACCCTATATATTCTGTGTGCCTTTCAATAACAAATTCAGTTGTCAGTATAGCTCGTCCTCCCGTCTTCTTTCATGCGAATGTTTTGTGTTGCGCTAACCTTCACCGAAGAGTAGGAGTACAATGTCGCGTCGTCTTACGCATTCTGTATGTTTAGAGAAAGTTTATTTTAGATTGGCAATTGCACTGACATTGGAACGAGCGGTAAAGAGACGCATGATACAGTACACATCACGCAGGTACAACGCGTGAACATCACACAAGTACAACACAAAATGGGTAACTACTTACATGCTATTTGCCAGTCATGATGATTATATACAAAAGGCACAATGAAAAGAGCAGCGATATGCATGAAGGTGTATACAATTAATACACAGTAAGAATGCATACATATGCAGTGACTGACAGGAACAGCATTTGTAATGTGTTTTGGGTGAATGCTTATATACGGAGTGAATAAATGTGAATTAATGTGTTGTTTATGTACACTGTGCGATTGTAATAAGCGACATGAAACGAGAATTACAACCCGGCTACAAGAAGCAGGCCGGCCGAAAAACGATCCTTGCGCGCCCGTCTGAAACGGACACGAAAAGACAGGACCACTGTCGGAGGAACTCTTCCTCCCCAAGAAAAAAACAGTTCTTATGAAAGGAAGCTTGAGAGCTCCCCTCGAAGGCCCTCATGATCGGCAAAAGAGCACGGCGACGGCGTTCTGACGGAACAGCCTCATAACGATTGCGCCAGAAACTAGCACCAGACGCGAAAAGTGGCGACGCGGACAGCGGCTGAAGACCAGAACCGTTTTAGTGCCGTTAGGTAGCAGTTTGATGACGTTCACATTCTGATGTCAGGAAGCTCTGTATTAATTTAGGTGGCGTGAAGGCTCCTGCTGTCGTAATATGGAAATACGGAAGACAGATTTGTTCCTTGCAAACAATAACCTTCCACACATCTAGCTGCGACAGATTTTTATATGAAGTATACATGAAAAAGTTGCAATCGTTAAAAATAGCACATTAAGTATGCAAAATTTCATGCGGTGGCAAGTGAGAGGGTTTTTTCTGGCTGACCTGTCTTAGCATGACATGGTGACCGGGCTGCCAGCGTTATGCATCGCAGAAACATAAACGCTTGAGTGCAGTGGGGCCGTGCGGGGGCCCGGGATCTTGCATGCTCCAAAGTCCAAATCAACACATGGGCCTCCAGGCACTGCAATCGAAACTGTCAAACGATGAGGTCGTCGTTGACAGGGACGCCATCAGCGAGAGTCAAGGCAACGCTTCTATTCAAAGTGCGCAACCTCTCCATGTTTGAAGCTGTCCAGTGCTCCACTGCAATGGAAGTAACCATTCCGAAAGGTCGTAGGGCGTCACGAATGTGAAAATCCTCCAGATGCTTTGGGAACCAAAGAAGCTTGAGCTTGACAGACTTCGGTTCTGGGTCTGTGAACCGACAACGGCGGCTTTTCACCTGTAACTCTCCGGGGATCACGAGCTTAGCTTTGGCTAACGCTGTCTTGCAAGTTACGATCTACACGTGGGACATCTGGAATTGTCCGATGCAACTGATTTCACTTTGGTCAATGACGCAACGTAAGGCTGTGCTGTGCGATGTAAGGGCACGTTAAAGATCCCCAGGTGGTCGAAATTATTCCGGAGCCCTCCACTACGGCACCTCTTTCTTGCTTTTACGCGACGTCGCATACAGCTCGTTCGGTCGAAAAGCCGTGGGCGTAGTCGGTACACCGCGTTTCGGAAATAATCGGTGGCTGCGTAAAAAAAAATGGTATCATGCCAACCGTCTGCCGCAGAATGTTCTGGATGGTGTCATACGATTCATCGGTTCGTGCAGCATAAAGCTACTAGTTAAGTTACCGCCTAGCTCGCGGCAGGGATTCGAACTGGTGACCTATAATAGGAGGCCGCATCTCTTTCACTCCAAACTTCTCCCTTCTCTCACGGCGTGGTTGAGGTGGCCAGCGGTATGTGAGATAGCTATTGCGCCTTTCTTTCTTCTAAAATCACAACGGAGAAGCACAACGGCCAATTCAGGAAGCAGCGTCACTGCAGCCCGTTCGTGATCTCTTCGGGCGGCGGATGGGCTTTGAGAGGCCTCCAGAGACTCCGAGCGATTTGTCCAACGGGCAAGGCGTCACGCCGAACGGGCGATGGCGTTCCATGGATTCCCTGGCAGCGCTGCGACATGCTGCCGCGTTCCACTCTTAAAGGCGAAGCTTAAGCGTCCTCTAACTTCCTTCTTCTTTCCCTCCCTCCTTTATCCCTTCCTTACGGCGCTGTTTGGGTTGTATACTTGCAGGCGAAGAGAAAGTATTAGGAGGTATTAGAGCGGCTCAAGAACGCAGTCAATGCGACAGTGTGACTCATTAGGAGAATATCAAACCGGGAGAGGGGTTTAAGGAGAGACCTGTGTAAGCCGGTGCAGGCGTTCATTTTAAGCAGGGTGGTGTATGCGCTTCTCTACCTTCAGCTGGATGTCACGGAGAGGGGTCAGGAAGAAGCTATGATCAGGCAAGCGTACAAGGCAAGGCTGCTTTACGCCTACCCAACAATGCATCGACGGAACGTTTACTGGGTCTGACGTGCACAACACCTTGAATGAGTTAAAGAAGGCGTATCTAACGTTGCAGATGGCTAGGATCTCAGAAGACAGGGGCTGGGAGAAACATTCCAATGAAAATCGGCATAGCAGTGGAAGCTCCGGTGGGAGATATGAAAAATCAGCTATTGAAGGCGGTACGCAAGGGGTTGTACCATCGGGGGCAAAAGTAACAGACCCCCCCCCCCCCCCCTTCCAAGTTCCGACCCATGTCACACTTTGTGGGGGCGCCACCGGACAAAAACTTCTGGTGTCGAGACCGACGCAGTGGGATTGCTGCAACACCAGAATTGCTTTGTCAAGGCCTTGACCCAGAACTCAGAAAATGAAACATAGCGGCTCTTCTTTCTTGTTATTATGCAAATGACAATGTATCAGCGCTCTTAAGATATATTTTTACAGCAAAACTAACAAAAATATTTGAATGTGCGTGAGGACCACGTAGGCAACTGAGCTAACAACGTGGTTCAGCGCGCCGATTATCATTTGACTAGTTCGCGGCGCCGCCGCAGCGTGGCGGCGTTTTCGTGGAATTATCCAATACAGCCAATCGTTGCTTTTAGGCCTTGTGGCACTCCTGGAAAGTCTGCTCTCCGGAGGTTTGAACACTGGTGCTTCTCTCGCTTTCGAGCTATCGGAACTCTTACGCTACATTACCAGCCGCACGCTGTCTGAGACCCAGTGGTCTGCACATTTTTACACAATATATACTTCAAAACTAGAATAAAAGCAAATGTGGGGAATCGGATGCCACGCAGACGACCTCGAAAATATACGCAGGCGGCTCCCACTTCTACTGAGCTCTCGTAATGTGAGCATATCATGTTAAGGAGCTTCACATTAATTACCAAAAATGAATCTATTCCCTCGTCGTTCCAATATGCATGACACGGCTGAATTTCAATCGCCGTCTCAGCGCGATTTTTTTTCAACGCTCCTTTTTGAAACAAGAAGCAGAATGTAACTTTTTTTCACCGCAACAAGGAGTCCACTAGCGCACGATGCTATGAAAATGCGCTAACCGTAAAAAAATTAAAGTTCGTGTGAGCATTTTTGTCCCACCTCTGTTAAGCACTCTATAAACATACACTTTTAACCTTAGCAAGAGAACGCAACCAACTTTCGAGTTTAGGCTAGCTCACAAGTGCGGTGAAGCACGAAAGAATTCGGTACTGGCCGCTGCGGTAATGAGCTCTATCGTCTACACTGGCGCCTAGTGCTTGCTTGTGCTCGTTGATTATGCACAATGCAGGGTTGGAACGAGGGTTATTTGTCCAAGACTCCCTTAACGGGACGTTAAGCTTGCTAATGGCCGACCCAGCGAAGCGGCAGTCTGTTGTGACTGCAGTACAAGCAAACGGAGACGCCAGACACATCGGCGCTGCAGTATGCATGGTGCACTGAAGTCTGCATTTCACAACGTGCCTCTTACAGAGAAGAATCAAAACCCTACAAAACAAGATCAGAGGCACCACTTAGAGGCTCACATAGAGAGTGAGACCTGCTCCGTCAGAGTTAGGACAGAGAGAAAGACGTGCGTTATCGGAGTGCCTTAGCTAAAAGCCTGTCACTTTGTCCCTTACAGAATGTTGCGTCCACTCTCCCAGCTCATTTGCCTCGCGACATGAATAGTGGAAATGAAAGGTCAGCTAAGCGGCTCACAGGCAACTAATACGCTAACACAGCGAAGACAAGAGGCAATTTGAAGACAACAAAGAGCTTGCTTGTGCTTGCAAAGAAACGTGGCTTGCTTACACGTCTTTTGACCTTTGTCTCCCCCGCGCTGTCGATATCGATTGCCTTGCATCATCCCGCCACTGGCGGTGCTTTGTTCGTGCGCTTGTCGTCCAATCTGCTGTCCTTCGCTGCGTGCACTCGACAGTCTCGACATGTGGAGCGCGGCTGTACCTGCCTGGAACCGACTTTTTCACTGTTATTAGATTCGCGCTTCGTTTATATGCGCGAAGTGCACTCTTGTTGCGTGTTAACGCTTCTAGTGCTTAAACGTATTAGCCTCTACTTTCTACAGGCAAAAATAAAGCGGAACATTTAGCTTGAAACCATGGTGACGTGCCATCGAAAAGCGATGCGCAAGCGATAAAGAAATAAGACCCAAATAAATCGCAACTAGGTTTCTTTTCAGCACTTCGCCAACAATGTTTGAGTCTATTTTTTTTTTATAATGCCTAAGCCAACCACGCCTCGGATTAGAAAGGGTCAGCACATCATGTCTGTATATTATGCCTGCCCTTTTGTCCTTCGTGCGCGGTGCCGTGTAAACAAACTTTCAACGTGGCCGAAATTCTTGCGTTTTCATATTTGCATATTACGTACGCAAAAGCTCATCGTCAGCCACAATTCAGTTACCGTCACCGCAGAATCATGTATCTCTGACAGTATTATTTTACGACGTGATTTACTTCGGTGTGTAAAAATGACGACCAAAGTGCATTCCAATCGATCACGCGTCGGTAACAAAGGTGAAGTCCTCTTTAACTCTTTCCTTAGTGCGCCTGTTAGCATGGCTCGGAAGTTATCCATGAATACCGCACACTATTTTAAAGCTACAATAAACTTTCATATCTTTCGAAGTTTTGCTCTCATTTGGACTAAATTGTTTTCCTTTAACTACGAAGTTTCTGAGAAAGCTGTATAGCTTTCCTTTGTAGCCGTATGGCTGCGCTTGGGTGGATGCCGATGAGTAATTACTCCCTTATGAGCTGAGTTAGTTAATGCAGAATTGAGCTGGTTGATAACGTTAGCGCGCTTGTCAGGAGTTTTTTATAGATCAATGCGGCGGCAGGTGCATTGATCTCGGAATTTACCAAACTGCTGAGTTGCAGTACAGATAAAAGTAATACTTGTTCCAAACGACTCTCCCCACAACAATCTTGAAAGTTTGAAGGTTTAGGGTTTCTTTTTTACACATTGTGTAAATAATCACACTGAATGAGAGAATATATATAACTATACCGCATTTTTTATGACTCCGGTAGTTGTCATTACGGCATAACTTAAACTTTATTGGCTAACGAGGATCTTTGCTACAAAAAACAAACAAGTGTGCGGTTAGTATGCTTTGTTATCGACAAGAAATCGCTCAGCCGATTAAATGCTGCTCATCTTGCACTTACAATGGTCTTCCGGCACACATTTTTTATATTTCTTGAAGACAGGATTTTTATGCCGCAGGGGCAAACGGCCACGCTTACGGAGTGTGCTTACGTTCGCATCGTAATTTCGTTGCTCTTTTGCTGAGCCTACATCGAGTGATTGCTTTTATGCAACGTTTAGACCCTGTCATAAGTTTAGTGCACGCTGACACCATCGACCTTTACCCTTTTCCCTCTGGAAATGGGCTCGGTGATTGCTTCCGTGTTTCTCACTACATCAACGAAATTAACAGCGCTATTGAACCAACGCTGCCATAAAGGGAGGCACATGTGAAGTCAGAAACGCTTCTTTTTATGGCTCGACGGCGGCAACGTCAAGTGAGATGTCAATGAACTAGAGTGCAATGGAATTCTAGCAGTGTAATGCGACGCGATTTCAGCTTTACTACAGCATGGGCGATCGCTTTCTCTAAGGAGAGCTTCCGGCCCGACCCCGCGGCGAAGTTTGAGTCTCGTTTATTTATAGCTAAGCCCGAAGTTTTCGGAGTAGGCGTAGTTTCCTGCCGGCTAAATCAAGTGCCAGACAGTTCTTTTTTTTCATCTTTAAGCATAAAGCGCTATTCTCTGTGAACTATTTTGTGTATCATTAGCTGCTATTCTCGGTGAACTAAAGCGACCATTGTGCTGAAAACTGTGCGAGCACGAAGCCCAGATCAGGATGAACATAAAGCCGGACATCTGCGAAAACTTTCGAACTTTTCTGTCGGAATGGTATCTTGCAAAAACAAAAAAAACAAAAACTCCACCTTAACATAACCACGAGCGAGTTTCGAGCTAGTGCTGCCATAAACAGACAAGCTTCATTTCACGACGCCTTACACCGTGAGCCATTGCCGCAGCCGGTCGAGCAATGTGTTCTAACTGGCTGTTGCTGTTGTTGTTGCCTTCGTGACATGGCACATACCCACGACGGGGGATTGGCCAGGGTTCAGTGGGGAGACGCCATAGAATAGGGCAAACTGGTGCTAAACTAATGATTGTGCTTCTAACTGGTAGCCTCTCGAGCTGAGTGTTGTGAAGCGTCGTCTCCTTCGTCGTTCATCCAGCCGCTCTGCGCTACCGATGTTTGTTAACGGCGCTGAAGAAAGAACAAGCGCTACGGCGGGTAGGAGAGCGAAAGCAGCACGAGGAACCGGGAGCGTTTGCCATATTCGCGAAAATCTAATTCAGAAGGCTGCTCTAGCCACGGTAGAAGCCAGGGACACTATATGAGGCGGTCTGCCCACTTCGAAGAACACTAGCAAACAAAGGCTGAGGGACGCTTAGCTCGCAAAGGGACTCACCAGTAACACAGTGCGGATACCACCAACCATGACGCCTGCCAGAATAAAGCGTGCCTTTCTTGCCATTCACTTCATGCCTAAAGCTACTCTTCAAGAGGAAGTAGAGTATTAGTTCTTGCTTTCATTTCGAATTATCAAACGTGTCGCAAGACGATGATAACTATAAGTTATGCTGCGTTCCTTCAGGACGAAGGTAATCGCGCGGTGAAGCAACAACCGGATACTCCTGCGTGAATGAAGAAAGTATGGCTGACCGTAATGCAGTAGCACATCGAGTTTAAGAACGCACTCAATGCAAAGAATGCTTTTCAGATCTTCGGAAAGGCTAGCGGCGGCCCTCAGGACAAAGTAAACAAAAATGGTTTGATTTATGGGGGTTTAACGTCCCAAAGCGACTCGGGCTATGAGGGACGCCGTAGTGAAGGGCTCCGGAAATTTCGACCACCTGGGGTTCTCTAACATGCACTGACATCGCACAGCACACGGGCCTCCAGAATTTCGCCTCCATCGAAATTCGAACGCCGCGGCCAGGATCGAATCCGCGTCTTTCGGGTCAGCAGCCGAGCACCCCAACCACTGAGCCACCGCGCGGCGGCTCTAAACAAAAAATGTCTTGCCACTTCCAGCCATCGCAGCTTTCGCATAGTTTATAACCGGAGACAGGGTGGTATTGAGCTTGGACAGGAATCACTACTAATTTGCATTCGGTACAGGAACATGCGCATTATTTCAGGGGCTGCTTCATTTTGCTGCCAAATTCTGGGCGCAGGCTAAAATGCGGAAGCTCCCAAGTGACAGTTAAGGCCGCAGTGAAATCTCTGCGCTAGTATCTGCTCGTCCTTCTGGAACCCTGTGCCGAGCGCTATTCTTTATCACTCCGCAAAGAAGTTTCCACTTCACCCCGAAAGCTCAAATAACTGTTACGTCATTTGTATCTGCTGATGGTATACAATTCTGTCTACCTTCGCCGCTCTATGGGAAGATGGCCGCGTCATACGCCGTGCTTCTTCGTATCATAGATAGGCTAAAGTGTATTTATTTTTTAATTTACCCTCAGGGCCGTATAGGAATTAAATAAAGAAGCCGTTATAAAACGAATAAATATGAGCGCAATATGAGCAAATATGAGCGCAAAAATTTCATGAACACTGCTTTTTTTCTCCCTTCGAAAGGAGATCGAAAATGCACGAAACTATAGGAGGCACAAGAGACACGCTTGCAGTGCTGATAACAGCTGAAAGCTTTATAAAAAGGACAGAAAATTACTGATAAAAAATATCCGCGCATGCCGGGATTTCCTTCCGGCTCCTTCTTTACATACATAACACTCAACATCTTAAGGTTTCCGTAACGAGGACGAGTAATGGGCGTTTGCCAGCCAGAGAGTTTAATAATCAGTGCATGTCTCTGATCAGCTTCTGCGTGAAAGCGGTCGTTGTACGGCCGAGCACGGAACAGTTTGCTCTTCTCCGGCCAATTTCATGTCCGAAATGCTCCAGCGTGCGCACATTGATCTTTTGTGGGTCTGTCACCGAAATTAACGACTGCCACTTTACCTATCTATTTGCTTATCTTGAGGACCCAAGTGGAAAGTAGAGGATACGGTTATATGAAAATGTCAATATACTGAAAAAGAGAAGCAAACGCTGAGAATTTAACTGAATGGTTTTTGGCGCTAGAATGTTAATCAAGTGTGCGGGAAGGCAGAATGAGCAGCACGAAACATGGAGCGACATACCATATAATTTCACACCATACAGTAATAACAAGCGGAGCAACAAGCAATTTCTAAAAACGGAAGACAATGGTTACCCAAGGGTGGAGGGCTCGCATTGTACCTGTAAGCACTATTGAACTTGTTGTGAAGCAGCAAAATGCATGAAGCAGCAGCTACAAGAATATAGAAAAAAAGATTGTTAACAACAACAACAAAAAACATTAGACACTTCTGGGCGAAACACAATGTTGTCTGCAATTTTAAGAAATGGATATGAAAGAGATTCCAACCGGCAAAAATGCTGTCAATGAAAATGTTTTGAAAACATTTCGTGCGACGTGACGAAATTCTTACCTCGTGTCATTGATCAGTGCGTAAAGAAATGCAGGGTGGTCGTGTTAAAAGCTTCTGTTTCAAATGTAAATTGCGGTGAAAAGCTTTGTACAAGGAGTAGTTTTCTGCGAAACAACGATGAAACAGGCTTTTTCGGTGTGACAAAAGGGGCAATGGTATAGGCTGGCTTCGTTGCATTTACTCCAGTAATCGACCCTACATTTTGGCAAAAGAATGAATTAAGTCACGTGCTAAAAAGACATCTTGACATTGTCGTTCAGTATTGAGCCATGCATACGGAATTATTTTCCAGCCAGTCACGCATAAACATAGTACGAACCTTCATTCCTTTGTGCATCGGGTGCTCTGGCACTCATCACACCAGCGACGGCTTGACGGTATCCAAGGGACACATGCACAACGAGCGCTCGTCAGAGGCACTGAGCGCGTGCTAACACGGACACCACTCTTCGCCAACTGTGTGGGCGCGTTGTCCGCTGGATGGGCGCGCGCGACAAAAGGAAAGGAATCCAAAGAAGAGGAAATACTCGCTAAAAAGATCGCGCTGCTTCGTAGATGAGCGGCCCGATTGCCCACCGCTTACGAACAAGCAGCACCTGTGGGCGGCCGCAGCTTATCTTATCGGCGTCCCCACTCGTAACGGGCCGAGACACGGAGATACGAGGCGGAGAACGTGGGCAAGAAAGGCGCTGACATTTGCCTGTTCTCTTAAGTGCTTGGGGTAAAACGGCGAGCGGTGATTGATTGAGGACGGCTTCACCACAGATGGCCGGCGTTTGGGGCCATCGCGCCCCAGAAACTGAGCAGCGTTTCCGAACTAAGCCACAGGTGGCGCCGATAATTAAAGGGCTGATTGAGGGCGTTGTTCGCTTCTCAGAATTGTGGTTGAACGTCCTGTTTGTTCTTCGCTATCGCATCGTATGCGGTCGTGACTGACAAGCTCACGGTTGCGGGGTGACCACGAAATAGTCTCAAAGAGAAGGATGAGCGAAACTCAATATTTATACCGAGTAAAAATTGGATATGGAAGAGAAAATGTTTTTCCCGCTACTGAATTTAAACTGATGCCGTGATGACTGAAAGTGACTCAGTGGTCAGCGTCCGGAGCTGAATGGTGCTTTGGCCTAGCCTGAGAAACGCAATATGCAATACTTCCTGTTTGCCTCTCTACGTGCGCGTCCGATCGTTAAAGCTTGCCTACTCGAATAGAATTGCACCAACTAACCCGAAAACGTACCTTTCTAACAGTTTGTTTGCGAGAACAGCGGCTGGTGGAAATAGCAGTAATACATTTCCTGACACGTTATTTCCAATGAATGCAGTTTCCTTGCCGCTAAAGCGCGGGAATTTATCCAAGAAGGCCAACTTCAACTAGTCTTAGTAGTGTATTGAATTGCGAACAGCTCGGTGAATCCTGCCCTAAAAAACTTGACTTCAGGTGTCGTTGCTATCCGAATAATGACCTTAGAGGCTTCATCATCCCTCTCTGTAATCATTAGAAAAACAGAGAAGGTGCGTAATCTTGATTTTCTTCCTCTCCTTGATTGCCGGCTTTTTCAATCCAAGCCAGCGAAATTCCAGAAAAAAAGCTGCTGCAATGGTCCACGTTTTATGTATTGTCTCCGGCAGTGCACCTGTCAGCGCCGCAGCGCGCGGCGACTGCGTTCACCAAATGAGAGGACGGGCTAATGCCTTCTCACACGTAAGCATGTCTTAAGTGTTGACCGACTTTTTTTTCATTCATGTCGCGGCGAGAGCTATGGCAAGTTCAGACCTTTTACCACGTTGGCCCAGACCGTAGGCTTTTATGTGCCCTTTTCTATTCGATAATTATTCGATCTGACGGAAAGGTGAATAGCCACATGTTTCTCACGTGCCTCAAACTTAAGGAGCTTTCGGACTCTTACTTAATCTCTATTGTAAAGTGCACGAAAATAGGCTTGAAAAGATATTCATCTAAGAACACTAAGTGAGAGGTTCCAGCACATTTAACGAGACCAGCACGCTCTACTAGGCCCGTCGGTTTCTCGGAAGGAGTGCTTAGAGGAACTGATAGACTAAACAGAGCAAAGATGGCCAACCACACAGCCGCGACACCAGGATGGTTTGATATACAGAATCCACACTATTTCTAAGCCCTACTGAAGTCAGATATTTGTTTTTGTTTGCAATCTTTAAACGCTTCCAGCAAGTCAACAAGTCAATGAGTTTATTTTCAAGGTTCAACTGGAGGGTTTCCTGGCTAAAAGCTGCCTGGGCAGTTTGACTGGGTCCAGGAATACCCCTACAAGCAGTTGCACCAGTTGCACACGAGCTGTACAGGAAATTTTCAAAACCAGTCAAACATACAGTAGTAGATTAAGTAAAGGAAACACCCGACACATATATGCACTGACTCAAATAGTGTTAAAACAATTAGAACACTGAAATGATCATACATATGTTGAAAAAAATACATTAACACTCAAGCAAACGTTCAACAATCAACAAGGGGAGACATAGAAAGACATTTGAACAGAATATTTCCGCAGCCCAGCTTTTGTATATCCCATTGTATATTGATATGTGTTTAAAACATTGGGAAAATTATGACTCTTTTTGACTTAGTCCTGCCAGCGGTCATTCGAATACCTCGCCATCCCTCGGTGCTTAGTTGATTTTTAGGCATCGTGACGCAGAGTCCGCTTCGACATGCGACAGTGTATCGTATGGCGCCAGGGTGACTGATGCGATGGCTAAACACGAAATAAATGCCATCACTGGTCACCTTTCTCGCGAAGAACAATAGCGGGCGCGTTATGCAAGTGCGTCATGAGAATTAAGATAATTAAAAGAATCCCAATAACGTTTCCCCACATGAACCACGCTGGTCGTTCAACAATCGCTTGGTCATGAGCATGTAATGACTTTTCTCTGATTCTACTCTTCGCAGTGCTCACAAAGTCGCCGATTCCGCCACAGTTGGGCAAAGCGAGAGTCCGAAGCTACAACAGGCTGTTCTAAACTGTCCTGACGCGATATGTCCAGGACAGCTTACCTGGAAGCAAACGGTTTCTAGCCCCAGCCCGTCACCTGTCCACTCGCAATCCGGCTAAGTTGTATTTCGGGATTTGAACAAAACAATGTGCATTAGTACATCAGCGTTTGGGCGACGAATGATTTTTTTAACGCGCGAATGCATTCTTGTCTTCACTCCTAAGCGTCATTACTCATCAAGTCTATGGTTGGCTAACCATGAACGTGGTTCATGGTTCATGGCAATCAGGATATTCATCTTAATGGCCCGGAAGACTAAGGTGGAATATAGTATTATTCCACTCTCCTGGAAGAGAGGTATGACGACTGCAGACTAATAAAAACTGTTGAAAGAAAAAGAGGTCGTAGCGAGAAGCAAAACAAGATGCACAATGGCGCAGGCGAAGTGTTCGCACTACCAGGAAACCAGTGGACTTGTAAAGTTGCAATCTATTTAGCTCTGATAGTCGCCGAGGTTACGAAAGCTGCAAAGCTGCAATAGCACCTATGCTGTCCAGGTCGGTTGTCGAGATTTTGGAAGGAAAAGTTGGCTGTGAACAGCAGAAAGGAGTATGTAATTTTCGTCCTCCACTGAAGGACAAGAGTGTTTTTTATCTCTTCATTATTGCGACGGATTTGTGCATAAAATCCGCTCTGTCTATCGGGAATGTTCCCAGACCAGAGGGGCGGCAAGAAAAGATGATCGGAAAGCGCGCCCTGGCGACGCATTCGGAAGATGGCTCAAGGCGCTGGCTGCAGGGCTCTTGCGGCATTCCTCAATGTTAGCTTCATTTGAAAAGCAAAGTGCCAATGATCTAAAGGTCACACAACTAAAGCTGCGCATACTTGTATCGCGGGTGCTGAGGCACGAGAATTCTTGCGGCTGCAAGCCTCCCTTATGAAAGCAGTAATATTCCTCATTGCGTTTGTTTGCTCGCGAAAGGAAACACGGTGCTGTTTTAGATTCCAGAAATCGCAGAGATCAACATGCGCCTCCTTTTTACACCTCAGCGAGAATTGCGCACATAATACAGCTTAAAGTCTTGAAACGCAAAAACTGATGTTCGTTATTGTAAACCAACCTGCTTCACTGTTACGCACTACCGTTGACTCGTATGATCCCTTTTCTCCTTTATAATCACAGATAGACAAGTGAGGGACAATCATCTGAGAAGATCTGCATGCTCTCTCGCTTGTCGGCACTTCTTGGAATACTTCAACTAGAAATGACATTTTATGGCAGCGCGGCAAATTGTTCAAAATCTGATAAAATTTTTCAAGGGCCCTTCCATCGAACATGGTTTTAGGAGAGGCGATTCCTTCACGTTGAACTCGCTCACTGCCGCCCGACTGGCTCGAACGAGACAGTAACTATCATACACCGGCAAACGATTACAGACACGCAAAGAAAATGCTCTACTAACGCACAAGATCGTCTGAGGGTGGCCCATGGTCGAACAGCGGCGAGCGGCTAGGAGACAAAGGTCGCGAGATAAGAGCGAAAAGCAGGCCCAATGCCGGGGAGGCAGAAGGAATATGTAGGGAAAAGGGAAGAGGCAGGGAGGGAGGAAAAGCGGAAGTGGAGAAGTGGGAAACGGGAGTCGCGGGCCGGAAAGAGGGCAGGAATCAAAACAGGAAAAAAAGGGGGCGAGAGGCTGCGCTCCGCACGCTGCGGTAAGCTAGAGGGGAAGGAATAGAAGGAAGGAAGCCCGCCGTGAGGCGATAGAGCTGCTCCCGAATTCTGCGGTCGAGCTTCCCGAGGCTTCCGATCCGAGGCACTGAAGTCGTTCCGGCTGGCTGGCAGACGCGTGCGTACGTGGACGTCCCGTGTTTCTCCGCTTACAATGCGCACATGTATGTGATAATAACTCGCCTTAATATTGTTTTAACTTTTGTCTCTTTAGGATTTATGTGCTGTGTAATCAACATATGTATCCCTTAGTGAATGCAGTGCTGTGTACTTACCATTTGTTTGTATAGCTCTAACGCGTTTGTTGCCTAATGTACGTCAACGATATGTATTGTGCCGTTTTTATGCCCCCCCCCCCCCGTTAAGTAATGCCCACTTAGGCCTTTAGGCTATTTAAATAAATAAATAAATAATGACGACTTTTCCTGACATCTTTAGAGCCCAAGAAGCCTATAGTTGAGGCATACGCGAGATGTGAGCCGTAGAGGTGTGTCTCGCACTATCGTGCGCCGTTGAGCTTTGGCGCGCAATTTCTGTGATTCTGCAAGCACCCCTTCCGTAGCTAGAACCAACAGTGTTGTCACAGCACCTCAGACATATTTTCAAGCACGTTGCCGCAGCGTTTTGTTACCACGACTTGTGAAGGTGTGGCAAAACCTATGCTGTTGTGATGCACCGTTCATTAAGGCGTGGTCAGTGCCAGTGGGACTAGGTGGACAAGAGACTTGTGGCCGAATTCCAATGTGCTGTGCCGGGTCCTTTTGTAACATGTTGCGAGTTCGGAGAGGTTACCGAGGCCGGCAGGATGTATTTCTTGAAGTGCAGTTGAGTAAGCTCTCTTTTGCTTAAAATATTATTGCTTTCAAAAATTTGGCTCTATACTACCTTTCGCTTTAGAGCAGAATATAATGGTTTTATTTAATGGAATTATAAAACGTAAAATATTAAACATAAATAGTGCTAGAACAGCCACGTGAAACAGCAAGCATATATTAGATGAATTAGAAATTCAGTTCTTAGTTAAGAACTCCCGTAAATTCTAGCACTAGAAAGGAAGACATTATAAATAAATTTAGGGAACTATACGTATCAGCATATCAATTTCAGTACTCTATACAGGTGTAACAGCTCCTTTATAAACGTGCACAAACATTGCTTGTCAGAAAAGGAAATACCTTGCTTGATTAAGATATGATGACCAAACCAACGAACTTCCGTACAGGTTTCAAGAAAGCTAGCGCAAAAAGATTAGCACAGCGGAAGATGCGGCAATCTGCACTTTTTCAGAAATAATAATTTTCGCATTCAGAAAAAAAACGATGTTCAGAAAAATGTCGTTTTAAATGTCCAAATTCATAGCCACAGGTAGATTTAATATATCATCCGTCAACATGCATTTTGTAATGTAGGCGAAGGAGTTGACGTTCACCAGCAAAATATTGTTGTTACCGAATATTGCCCCTAAATATGCACTAGTTATAATGTCACCACCATGTTGCCAGGGCAATCATGGATTGGGGAATAGACCGTGTGTCTCTGCTGAATGTAACGAAGCATTTAAAAATAGATGTAGTCGCCTAGGCGAGTGAAACCAACTGACGGCTATATAGAGTTGCGTATTTATTATGTTCTGCAAAGATAGGCAATTAGTAAAGACTAATTAGCCAAATTTTATAAATTGCCACCAGGAAAAGTGTAAATTCAGAAGTTGAAGTGCGTCTTGAAGAAAAGCAGACTGAAATGCTCAAGGCACCATTGACTTAAATTTCTCTACCGGACTAAAACGAAGTACAGCAACGGCTTTAGCAGTTGCTGGAGCATATCTTTCTGCGACCGCAAACGCAAAGCCGCGTCGGGGACAGAACTCCGAAGATGCGCAGAAGATGCACATTGTTCTCAAAGGTCTTGGGGACGCTCAATTAGCATCGGTATATGGTGTCGTAGTTGTTCTGTTGCGTGGCGTTTTTGTTTCGGCAGGTAAAAAAATGCATGTACATGGTGCCATGTTGTAACCATGTCAGTGTGCTGTGTTTTAGCATCATCTACAACTTTCGAACTGGTAGCTTTTCCCAATATTTTAAAAATTAACTAATCAGTCTTTGCAAATTATAAACTTTTCAGGACTACAAAAATGCTCGAATCTGGGACACACGACTCTCAACAATGCTCATCTAATTCCACTCGCCGAGATCCCTCTTTTTTAATATCCTAGTTGCATTTAGATGGGACAGCCGGTACATTTATACCCAGGTTAAGGTAAACTTCCGAACAGCATTCACCAACATCTGGGCGAAGGAGCAAATCTCCCTTTATTCGTTTTTTTTTCTAATAGTGCACCCTTTCACCAAGCACAAACCTTGCCAGAATCAGTGTGGAACACATGACCATTGATGGCCCACATACTAGAGCGAACACTTGCGCGCACACTAGAATGGAATGCTCATTAGACAGCAGCAAAATGTAGGAGTGTTCATTACCAAAATCACGTCTGAACAGGCTGTGACACTCAGAATGTCCTGCACAAGTATAGTTCTAAAAAGTTGAGATATTCACATAGTAAGAGGTGGCAAAATCGCCGTTCAGTCATTACCGGGGAGATTTTTTAAGTAGTGATTGGTACTACGGCCTCATTAAAATGGTTCTGTTGCGCGCACCTAGATATGTGCCGATTTTTATGCATCCGAAGCTGAAAAAGCGAACGACAAAATCACTGATAGATGTTAGTCGTTGGTTAATGAACAGTTTGAGCAATGTTTCATTTAAAGGTGAAAAAGGCCTTGAAAAAGGTGAAAAGGTCTTGAAGGCACTTCCCGAGATTCATGTCTCTTGAAAAGCCAAAAATGGAACGATTCTTGCTCATAAGTCGTTATCCATGAAACTGACCTACGCTAAGACTGCTGGAAAAAGTTATAAGCTATCACACATCTAAAATGACATCGCCATTTACAAACTAGACTATCTTCCCCTTATGCATCCAGTTTCTTCTCTGTTTCTTACTATTATTCAATCTTTCTGGTCAGCTCCAACCTATCGAATGCTGCCCCATGGTTGGCAGGGTTTTAATCTCCACACAACATATATTTTACGTTGTTGAAGCAATGTATTGTTTCTTCGTTTGTCGAAGATAGTGCGCGGCCATGCCGTTATCTGCTCGCCGCTTCAGGACAAGGTTTCTCATGAAGGTCGGCAATATTGCCAGAAATAACAAGGATTTCCCGTTCATTATCATTTCTCAAAGCTGTGCAGATTGATACAGGCCTGCGCAATGCCCGTTTTTACAACCGCAGTTTTGCTTCTGCAGCGCAGGCTGGCTATCCTGCGCACGAAAACAATAGGGTAGACGGGATAATCCAGGCGATGCCTTCATTCCCGACGTTTGCTTTTGTGTCGGTGTTATACCAGATGCTGGTCAAGGTCAAAAAAAGAAATAGTGCACCATCGTAATACTGTAAAACTAGCTGATGTAGGCGAATTACGACGTCTCCTCCTTTCGCTGCATGAAGCTTCGGTGTAACCATCGGCTGCTGCTTTTTTTTCTTCGTGTACTGCTGCCACCTCAGCATCTAAAAGACACGTAAACAAAGAAAGCGACACGATTCTTTGGCTTTGTTGCTGCCTCACAAAAACATGTGCAAAAGAACGTGACACCAGCTTTCTTGCAACTCCAGAGGAGCCATGAACTCATGCGTGAAAAGAAAAAAAAACGACTGCACTTCATCACTCAACGCCCGTACAAAATTGAACTGCGCGACGAATTGCGGCAGAGAAGCGCTTGACAGCTTGCGAGCTAAACATGCAGCCTCTGGCTACTTTATGCCCAATTCTGCGACATAAAGTAGCGAGGGGCGCAGATACAAGTGCAAACTTCACAGACCGTTGCCTAGCGGTCACAGATGGGCGCCCGCTTGGAGCTGTAGTACACAGTCCTACAGTTTCAGTTAAAATGCATTTTAACGGTCGTTTATCACTCGGAAACAAAATGCGCTTTTCAAAAGCCTCGCCGTCTCGCCAAAGGGAGAACGCTTGTGTAAGCTGTTTTTCTATCTTTGAAAATGGGCATAGAACTCTGACTCTTCAACAATAATAATAAAACTATAAGCCTGTGTTTTACGGCTGGCGTTCCTGATGCAGAGGAACTCGAAAACAGCTGCGTCGTGAGGTTTTTCGAGCTTAACTTAGCAGAAATTTAACACTTGGTTGCCTGAATACAATACTTACGACCCTGTGTTGCCATGCTTACTTCACCAAAGGAAGCAGATGTGGGGATGCTCAATTATGCTAGGGATGCGCACAGATACAGGGAACTCCACGCGTGGGTGTATATAGAAAAAGACAACTGTAGAACTCTGTGGCATGCCGCTGAAAGACGCATAGAAATGATTCGTGTTTAAGCCCCAACATTGCCGCTTGTACTGTTCGGTTTTGGTTTAACGTCCCAAAGCGGCTCTGGCTATGAGGGACGACGTATTGGGGGCTCCAGGTAATTTCGTACACCTGAGATTCTTTAACGTGCACTGGCATCGCACAGAACACGGGTTTCTAGACTTTCGCCACCATCGAAATGCGACCTCCGTGGCACGGATCGAACCCTTGTCTGTCCGGTTTGTAGCCGGGCACCTCGGTGGCTTCAACTAGTATGATTATTCTTTGCATTCTGCTACTCGTCTTCTTTATATGCTAAGAATCCTAGATATTCGGGAGAAGCTCCAACGAATAGGTTGGATAGAACTCTGGAAAGGAAAGAAATAGGCAGAATAAAGTAAAAAGAAAAGCACCGTGAACTGTTTTCGTGATTGGCAAAATTTTGTGAGCCGAATGGAAATGGGAAAAAAATTTGAGAAGTTCTCGGAGCGCAGGTGAAGATTTGCATCTAAATCGATGGAGAAATAGGTTACAGGAAGCGGAAGCGAGAGGTAGACAAAGGTACGTTGCCTAGGAAATGTTCTAGTCTGTCGCCGGAAGCAAAGGATGCACCTGTACCGGAACCTTGCCTGGATGGCCCAGAGACAATGTCAAAGAAAAAAAAAGGTGAGAGGGGAAAGAGGGGCCTGACTGGGGAGAAACGTCTTAAAGAACGTGTCCCCGAAAGGGTAGCATTCGAAGTAGCCTGCGCTGAATGTCGAATGGCGGTGGCTTCGAGAGACATGCGGCCTCCCTTTGCGATGGATATCTCAAGGCGCGAGTAGGGCAATAACAAAAACGAATAAAAGTTGAAGTGCGAACGAGCTTTCTTTCGTTGCCAAATGAAAATGTTAATAAACGAAAAGCACAAGTGTCGGTGTGAAAAATCATATGCAAAGCAAGAAGCAACTCCGCATTTATGCGTCATAGCGCGTCATCGTCATTGCGAGTTATCTTTACGCAGGTAGGCATTGTATTTTCTTCGTTGTGGTTGTAAAAATAACCGTTTTTGCCAGCTGCAAGAGTGTATAATTGCCTTGATACGATGCATGCTATGAGCAGTATATCGAGTGTATGGGCCCCGTCAGGTAGAGTAAGTCTCCCTTTTGACCCTCTATGTAAAACGTTGTTGTGTGAATAAAAAATATCAATATGCATGGTGCCTAAATTTAGTGTGTTTGATGCTGCTCTGTTGTTCGTTATGGTAATCGCCTAAATCTCTGCTATTTAAAGGAGCTGTAAAGAAACAACTCCACTTTTGTTCACACCTAATAGTGCCGCAACCTTGTCTGTATCTATTTTCGTCGGCCTCAATCCTACCCATGATCTTGTGCAAGCTGCATTTCTAATCCTTGTTGTTGTTGTTGTTGCCTTTAGAGAAAGAGCACCTGACGGCAGTATCCTTCGGGTGGTCGTGCTTTATAGTAGGATACCAGAAAGGAATTGAAAGCTCCGCACGAACTGCTTTAATTTCAGGGCAGTCCATGGAGCTGCAAAAAAGAAAGTACTTCAATGAAATGAGACTACAACTTTAGCCTCTGCTCTGATATGTCCCGGCATTTTGATCGAATATGCACGCCCGAATGAACCTTTTCTTGCGACTGCTCATGCGGCGACTCTTTCATAAAACCACACATGCATACAATGGATAAAACAATCTTTCCGATCTGATTTGTCAAATAGGAACGCTATCTCTGGTGCTGTCGCGCGGGCGTATCCCACGCGTCATTTCACAGCGGCGAAAAGAAAAACGAGCGTAAAAAGAGCAAACATTGGAGTCTAAGGGCCGCAAATGAATAAAGATGACTTGGCTGCGGGCGTCGGCTTCGCTGACAAGAAATGACAGAATGACTGATTCGTGCATGTCGCAGAAACAGAAGTGTCCACTGGCTGGAAGATGGAGATTATTTTGCAAGTTTGAAACGCGGCATATCCATGTTCGCGAAACATCGATCGTTGTTATTGAATTAAAGCCTTTTTTTCATTGGGATGATCTCGTAGTCGAGTCTTTCCTGCGTACCAAGTCGGGAACGAAATATTATGGATGGCCTACCTTATTCATGAAGTTCGGACCGATATCAGCAGGGTTGAAATGATGGCGACGTGTTGACCAATTTTCGAGCTTCACTCCACAAGATCATCCGCTCTCGTTTGTTGACGCTCACTGAACTTTCACAACTGCAGACCGGGCAACATCGAACGAGGCGGCAATAATGACCCACTTGCCAACACGAGGCTCATAACTGTTCCTGCTATGAAATTGATCATGTATTTTCATATTAGCGGCAGCGCTACAGCGGACTCGGTGGGAAAAATGTTGAACCCTTTGTTCCTATGCCGTGGCTGCGGACACCACTGGCAGTCATTTGAGATGGAAACGATGCCAATGTTCTTCTAGTTGGTGCCTAGTTCTGCACATTTGGCCGCGCTCAGGCGAACCCTTGTTACCACAGTTCCAGCTAAACGTATTCTTTGCTGCTGTCAAGGGTTCCTAAAGCACTGCTGCTTTTTTGCGCACCTTTTTTCAGACTGTCCTATTTTCTTTTTTTTAAAAGAAATCCTAAGGAGCGGTTATTCTACTAAGTGGGGTATGAGAGCGGCCCAGCAAAGCACCACTCGTTAACGAAGATCTCTGTTACCACAGAGCCAGTCAGAGAAGGCTTTCTCTCCCAGTCATAAAAAACAACAGGAGAAACGTGTAAGAAATAGGACAAAATACTTTGTACTTTTGTCGTAACGAGTGATTTTTATGTTGTTTATATTATTTTCATCGTTTATAGTGTGTCGTTTGTAGTATAGTATAATATTATAGTATAGTACAGTATAGTATAGTATAGTATAGTATAGGTATAGTATAGTATAAGTATAGTATAGTATAGATGTAGATATAGTATAGTATAGTATAGTATAGTATAGTGTCGTTTATAGTATTTCGACCTGGCTCACGCAAAAAAGAACAGAACGCTTTCGGCAACCGGCCTGGCAAGCAACGTCGACGGCCCGCTCCGCCGGCTCACCGGCCACGGCTGCCGGGACCTCCAATAAATGTGGATCGCCTTCCACATCTGGTGACTCCAGACGACAGCTTCCACGCACGCAACGCCGCTACCACCGGCTCTGCGCTTCTGCCCGTCTTGTCTCTCCACTTGACCTTGCCGCTGCACGCCCGCTGTTCGCACCCGGCCTTCGGCAGTTTCTTCTCGCCGCCATGTACGTGCCTCACATCGCACGCAGTGAGCTCCTTCAGCCCTATCAGCGTTCCTTCCTTCCTCGGCTGCCCGGCCGGCCCGCGTTTTATGCCAGGGACCCCGTTTTGTGACTGACGCTGCTGGACTCGCACTTACGCATCCACCATGTGTCCAGCAAGCTGCTGCGCTATCAGCACGCCTGCCGCGAACTCCTACCCAGTCTCCTGGAAACGCTGCGGTTGCCGCCTCCTGGCCAAGACATTTACGGTGATCTCAAGAAGGGCCTCGACGGCGTACTTTGGCTTGGAGCTCCCGCTGCCTTCCTGCGCTCCTGTTCCGGACTCAGAACCTGCGGCGTCACTCGACTCACCACCCCTGTCCGCAGTCCCTCACCGAGCTGCTTCGGCTTTCCCTCCGCCCACTCCTGCTTCGGAGCCCCTCCCCACTCCTGTCTCTCCACCGTCGCTACCACCAAATGAGCCCCAATCTATGGTTCGGCAAGTGCAACGCGTGCTAGCGTCGGTCCTAGCTTGCCGCCAGACTCAGCCGGCTGCCTCCTCCTAAACCACCGTTTCTCCCCAGTTTGCTCCATTGGCAACTTCCAGCGCCTTCTTTCCCAATGACCAGGGAAGTTTTCCCTCTGCCAGCTAATATACCGAAGCCGCTCTCTACACCGGTCTGTCCACTATCGCCGCCACCGAATGTGCCCCCGGCCACGGTTCGGCAAGTGCCACGCGAGCACGCGTGGGTCTCTTGCCAACCTTCTCAACCAGCTGCCTCATACTACACCCCGGTCTCTCCTAAGTTTGCTCCACCGGCCCCTACGGACGGCCATTCACCTGTGATCTCTCGTCCCATGGCGCCTCCTGCCCAGCCCTGCTCGCCAGCTGTGGCGCTTGGACCATCACCGGCAGCGCCCTCTTCCAATCCGGGCCCGAACTCGCTTCTAGTCCTATCTTCTTCTGCCACCTCATGCCCAACCACGGTAAGCCCAACTGTTCTTGTAGCGGGGCGCGCATGCAAGCCACACCAGAGCTTTGTCCCGCTTCACGCGCCACCCGAACCGCCTGGCACGGATATCAGCCCATCTGGCGCCTTCACAAGTGCACTGTGCCTCCGCGACAGACAAGACAGCCATTGAAGACGGTACCATGCTTGCGACGCATTACAGGGTGCCCCATCAAGCCCCGCCAATGGACTCAGCACGACTGCTTTCTTCCCACTGCCAGTCGCTACGTCCCGGACTTGTGCCCTCTGTTCCCAGCATGCGGTCCCACTGCCACAGCGGGATCACTTTTGCAGACGGCCGGTACACCCAGTCGCCGGTTCCGACTACTTCCTAACAAGGCAGCCCATGCCCCACGCAGAAGACCTCCAGCCCAGTGCCGTCCGCCGTTGTTTCGCCATCGCCAGCGGCCTAGGCATCGCCTCCACTTTACGGATGTGTCTTCCTCACGCCATACATTTCTCCGCGCCGACTGGGCCAGCGCACATCGCATATCTTCCGTACATCCTCACGTAGCTCCATTTTCTGTATCGGCATTTCCCGGCCCATTTCAACCCAGCTACCGGCCTTACGCGTAGGCCGTACGACTGAAGCACGCCTAGCTCGCCTCCCATTCCTCGATGATTTTTCCCGCCTGTTCCTTCCGTCATCCTAATCTTTTGGCTCCCCTCGCCCTTTGCGAAGCAGCCGCGCTCGACCGTCCGAGCTCGTTTCTCCCACCCGACAGCCTTCCCGACCTTTGACCCGAACTTCATGGACATGAACAAACTTGTAGATCCCGTTTTTGTTCTATCTTTTATCGCGCATCGCGATAGGGGGGGGGGGGCGGGGACCTGTAGCGGCGCTCATGAAGATGAAGCTGAAAGCTCGACCTGGCTCGCGCAGGAAAGAACAGAACGCTTTCGGCAGCCAGCCTGGCCAGCAACATCGACGGCCCGCTCCGCCGGCTCACCATCCGCGGCTGCCGCGACATCCAATAAATGTGGTTCACCTTCCACAAGTTTTCTGTTGTAAATACACAATTTTTTTATTACAAACATTTCTGTTGTTACTACAAGTTTTTTGTCAGAAACATGAGAGAATTCTGTTGTGAGTTTTCTGACAACAGACAGGTTCTGTTGTGTTTTTCGACTACCCTCCGGTGTGCCAGGTTACAAATGCGTTGTAGCATGTAACAGAGACTATCGCAGGGACAAGTGCATTTGCTTGGGTGTCTTTTATGAACTAGTCCCGGAGAGAACGTCCACCAAAAGTTCCTGCAGAAGAAACAAAAACAAAAACTTTCCTCATTGAATTTTCTCACAGAAGACTGCTCGTGTGCTTCTGAGTAAATCATGCTACTTTGCTGATAACTAGATTCTTGCGGGTACGAAAGACTTTGGCATGACATTTTCTATCCTATTTTCGGTGCTCGCGTGTATCTTTGGAACGAAATAAATCGCTTGCACATGGTGTTGAGCTGTGGGTGGTCACACTGTGTCGATGTGGTCCTTTTTTTCTAGGAAAAGTCAGCGTTCTAAAAACAGTAATTAAAATATGTGCACCCGCAGTATTTCCTCGAAGTTCGAACAAACTACTAAGTAACGTTGGGACGACTGCTTTAAGCACGCGGTGCATCGTGCATGGAAGAACGTACAGCGTGCATCTGTGGTCTCGTTTTAAGAAGAAGCGATATGGACTCTTGGTTCCTCTATTAGTCGTTCAAGTATACGCATCAGTCTGGGCAGTGAATGCGCGCAGCCGAGATGTGGCTGAATGCTTTTACTTAAGAGTCGTCACCTTCAATGTTAGGCTTGCAGGCGGGTTGTTCTTGATATAGGCTGCACAGGTCCCAGACGGTCCGTACCGGAATAATAATAATAATAATAATAATAATAATAATAATAATAATAATAATAATAATAATAATAATAATAATAATAATAATAATAATAATAATAATAATAATAATAATAGGTTTTGGGGGAAAGGAAATGGCGCAGTATCTGTCTCATATATCGTTGGACACCTGAACCGCGCCTTAATGGAAGGGATAAAGGAGGGAGTGAAAGACGAAAGGAAGAATGAGGTGCCGTAGTGGAGGGCTCCGGAGTAATTTCGACCACCTGGGGATCTTTAACGTGCACTGACATCGCACAGCACACGGGCGCCTTAGCGTGTTTCCTCAATAAAAACGCAGCCGCCACGCAACAAGTTTGACGTTGGTATTGCCGTGAAGCATTTTCACATTTATTTTTATTCCCTTGAGGTGTTCCAAAACTATGGACATTGGTCATGTTTTTTAGTGTATGGGGTAAAATAGGAAAAAAAAGGAATGAACACATTTGCGCCCAAAAATACTGCGCAATTATCCTCTTTTTGGCATGATGTATCGGTTTTTACTCTTTGATTAGACCAGAATTACATCGCAAATGTGATTTATAAAGCAGGACAATCAGGAAAATCGACTGTGTTTCAACTAGTTACTCCATGCTGCTGCAAGAGTGCGCTTTAACCACTTGTGTGGGTCTTTGCTGCCGTCCTTGCCGTCCGCAACTTACAAAGTTGGTTCAGTTTTGTTCCAGCAGTACGTTTTGCTTACTCTGTTTTCCCAAATGCGCATTATGTCAGAGTCCAATGTACTTACGCTGTCACGTTTTGGCAGTGGACATGATGTTGTCTTAAGCCTAGAAAAAGGTAAATTGAGCTTATATGGTATTACCCTGAGCTTACTAGCTGGGGCTCAAATGAAGCTTTTTTAACAAAGGGGTCCTATTCCGCATATGCACAGGCGAGTATACGAATAACGTGGATGCAGCATTTCCTACATAATGAGATGCAGTTTCACCCATATTCATAGAGCGGATAAAATCCGGCGTGGTGACTAACATATGGCGCTCATGGCGCTAATACTGCCCTAAATGGTGCAGTTTTTAAACTGGGCAAAGTTACTTTTGTTGCCTTTTTTTACCGCGGTTTCTCAAGCCCAAAAGACACCGAACAGCAATCAGGATGAACCTTCTGCATGTCTACTTTGTGCAGTTGCATCAGTGTGTTTAGTCCCGCGCCACGCGTTTGCTTTAAAAAAAAAACACCTGGAATCTGTGCGCAAAAGCACTGCCATTATCTAATTTCAACGCAGCGAATAGGTAATGACGCGCATGAACGTATGCGTGCCAGTTATTGATAAGCATGGCAATGCAATATTTCCAGCGATAGCTTTTAACCATTGGGAGGGTGGTTTCTGTAAAAAGAGGAGGGTGTGACAAGAGCGCAGGAATGTGTATACGAATGGGATGGCGAGGGCGGTGGAATATATCAGGGTCCGTCCGCTCCATCTGGTGTGCCACGCGCCAGCCGAGGAGAGGTTCAGCGGTGCGCCTAGTACGGAGCGATTGGGGAGAAGTGCTACTCGAAGAACGAGTATAAGTGGGAAAACTGACAAGAGTGCTCTATAACCACAAAGATATAAAATCGTTCTGAAATTCTCTTCCAGAATATATCATGAGATAAAAATACCTTAACAGTTGTCGCTGAATTGCACGATACACAGTGGTAACCGTTCTGGGATCTTTTTTTCCCGGGGAGAAGCAATTTCTTTATAGAAGATCCACAGCCATTCCAAAGAACGTCTTAGGTATGTACGGAAATGCGCCCTTTTCGGCCTGTGCAGGTTGCCTTCTACAGAGTTGTATTTTGTACCTATTCCTTCTGTTTATATGAGATTCAGAAGAAGAAAAAGTGTAACAATGATAAGCACTGACGCACACCGCGAGAAACATCAACCGCATTGTGCGTAATGTCCTTAATGTCTTAATGTCCTTAATGTCCTTAATCAGAACGAGCAGCTATCGTACCGCAGTAACAGCAGATCGTTCTCTGCCGCTGTAAATGCGAACTTTTTCCATGTGGATAACGTTGTTGTCGGTTTTGTGGTTCCTATTGATGGTCCAGAGCCAAATTGAGAGAGCGACTTTTGTGATGCTAGGGGCCTTCCCTCGCTCGCGGTTTTTGCCATTTCCTCCAAACTGGAGGTAATGAAGCGTGCCGTCGTTCGAGCCATTAAACATCGACACGGAATCTCGCCGGGCACTCTTGCTGGAAAGTGCTGCTAGTTTCCTGCGATAGGCCAGCACGGGGCAACGAGATTATCGCACTCCCCGATTCAGCTTTTGATTTGTAGCCTGAATAATTAGCTTAAAGCGGAGAAGACGACGATGAAAAGCAATGAGAAAATTTCATTGTCCTGATTGCTACGTCATATTCAGGAACGTCGAAAAAGCTGGTAATAATGGCGCAATTTGATTAGGGAAACCTTCCCGTAGCACGTCATGAATTATCTGAAAGGTATCCAGTTAAGACGCAAGTAAGAGCAAGCCCGTATAGGTGCGTTAAGAAAACGTCTAATAATGGTGGCTGGATAACGACGGCTTTGGGTTCCCTTGAAAGGAGCAGAAGAAAATAAGAGAGAAACGTTTACATGCGAAGAATAAACTCCCCTCCTTCCCATAGCTGACTAAAAGACCGTCAGGCGAAGAGCTTTAACTACGTTCCGCCTCGCGACCACCCCTCTTTTTTTCCGACGTTATCTTGAAGTATGGAAAATCCGGCTCTTCGCATTACGAAGACTATCACCAAAGCGTCCAAAGCTTGTCTCAGTTCACTTCGCGTGGATGTCGTCGGATCTAGCTTCCTGGATCCTCAGAATCTATTTTCTTCCGTCATCACTCCAAGCAGTCCCAGCGATTCTGCCTGTGAAAACTTTGACAACCTTCTATCGCCTGTAAATATATTTAACGAACGTTTACCTGCGCGTTAAGATTAGTTATCAACCCCAGATGGTTTGCTGAATAATGAACGCATCAAGACACAGTGTATGTCTTGCACTCGCGAATGCAGGGCACTCACAGAGAAGATGAGCGATGGTCTCCTCACAACCACAGCTTTCACAGGCAGGACTGTCGGCCATCCCCATCCGGAAAGCATAGTGGTTGGTAAAAGCAACACCGATCCATAAACAGCATAACAATGTTGCTTCGCGACGTGCTAAGGTACGTGGAAGACGAAGGCGCCCTGGACCGCCTCGATCCTCGCCCATTAACAGAGCAAAACATCCTCGGTCCGTGGCCACAGCAGTCGACTGCCCTCAAGGCATACAAGGCACTCTTTGCCTACTTGAGAGCGACTGGATTGAGTGACAAATTGTGTCAGCGTTGTGCGTGTGTGTGTGTTATGCCTTTTTTCCCTTCTGTCTTCCTCCTTTTAGTCCCCTAATCCCTCTTCCCCAGTGCAGGGTAGCCAACCGGAACCCCTTTCTGGTTAACATCCCTGCCTTTCCCTCCTCCTCTTTATCTATCTATCTAACGCATCAAGACGCCACTCATGACGCCCCGACGGTTGAGCATGCGTTATGGGAGGGTTACAATGAATGCTTATTGTGTGTTAAATGTACGGATGGTATGCAAGTGCCTTTCTAGCCGCGCAAGTGACATTGCCGTTCGCGGTTTTGCCGCTGTATTCGTCATTACTGTGGCTGAAGATGAGGACGAAGCTATCATCGAGCACGCGGTACGGGCTGCGTCAACAGACTGGTCCCATGATCAAGGGCGAGGACGATGCGGACAAGTTGAGAGCGATCATAGCGACTGCACAAGACCTGGAAATGAACCTAATATAGCGCTGTGAAAAAAAAAAAGTTGCTCTTGTTGTTGCCCCTGAAGTATTGGGACATATCCACGGTTGGGATTAGCTGAAATTTGGTTCAGACAAAAAGAAGTTGTTGTTGTTGTTACCCTTACACAATGGCACATGCCTACACAGGAGGATTGGGGAGCGCAGAGAGTTTTTCAAAGAGAAGTTACTTTATATGAAGGTACGGTAAAAGAAGAAGGGAGACCGTAAAAAGACGGCGCCGCGAGGAATAGGGTCTCTTCGGTAGCAACAGGTAGCGAAGAGAGCCCAAGAAGCACGTTTATGAATTGCAGATTGTGGGGTTTTAACGCTCCGAGGCGACCCGTGCTATGATGCTTACGCACAGAGAATGACCCCGGATTAATTTAAACCACGTGGGGTACCTTAACGTCCGCTGACATCGCACACCACACGGCGTTTTTGTATTTCACCTCGAACAAATTGTGGGCGCCCTGGCAGGGGTCGAACCCACGACCTTGGGATCAGCAGCCGAGCTGTAAACCACTGCGCCTTCGTTGTGGGTCCAGATAGTAGGAGTAACTACCCTGACAAAGAGAAATGCCACTACGGAAGGTGCAATGATGAACCTGATCAAATACCAAGATGCTTACCTTGAGGGGTGTGGTGAAACCGCTGGTGCCCGAAGTGGGAACGAATTTCACTGTGCACCAGTCAGATACGACAGGACCGCTAGGCCTTTCCGGAAACTCGTTCAAGCAGGCCGTAGCGCGGCGCCTGTGGCAGGTGGAGGAACTAAAAGCTCTCCTGGTGTATTCTGCACAAATAAAAGAGTAGCCGCTTAGTTTGCGGGTAGCCCACCGTTCTCCTGCATATTGCGTAAAAAAAACGCTTTATCGATTTTGTTCGTATTTCATACAGATCCGACACATCTCATACAACATACATCGTTCTAAGATTATGACTAGTCTTAAACGATCCGTCCAAAGATCACACTACCATTTCTGGCGATCAGGTGCTCCTGCATTGGACACGCCACAGAGACCGTTATGAATACTGCAGTAATGTAGATTGAACATGCTACTCTTTCTGGAGGTAAATTTCACCCTAAATTGCTGCAGTGTCCTTGTATGAGCGCATGAAAATACCGGTATTGTTTTTTTTTATTTTACAATGCCACAAGTGCCGCATTCGGTAGCAGCAACACGGTTTCTCCTCTTGCTATTCTTCCTTTGTGCTGTGAGGAAGAAACTTATGCTTTCGATAAAGAAAGCTTGCGAGGATGTTTGGGATAAGTTAAAAGCAAGCCTGTGGAAACTAAATTGCGTGGCGGTTTGTTACCTGAAAGCCTGCACATAACGACGAAGGCAGCCTTTTAACGTAAGACATTCTTCGAGCAAGCGCAATATTTTAAATCAGCTTTCAGCCGCAGCCGCCGCGGTCGGGTTCGAACCCGGGAACTCCGGATCAGTAGCCGAGCGCCCTAACCACTGAGCCACCGCGGCGGGTATAGCAGCAAGCATACGCTAATCCAAGTTTGTCATTCTTTCTAATAAGCGGAGCAACGCTGGCGCATAGAACGCGCCAGCCCCCATACGTTTGCAGTGAAGTGAAACTTCACTCCAAAGATTGCTGTGGGCGACCTTCTGAGATTTCTTTAAGCTTAACTCAGCTCACGGTAGGGATACAAACCGAGCTTTTTGACGAGCCGTAAAGTGCCAGGCATCGGGTGGTTCTTCGTTTAGGCGTCTCATCGCATGGTAGCTTAATCGAGTTCATCGGAGCGCTGATCTATTTGTCTTCCCTTTTATGTCGTTGCTCTGTACGACATTTCATTGCTGATTCTTTTTTTTTTCGTCCACCAAGAGCTCCATAGCTTGCGGGGCCTGGCTCATTGTGCAAGACTCGTGCATTGTGTCACGGTGTACCAATCGAATGAGCTAGAGACAGAGAGAAAAAAATATCTTTCGATACTCGACGGAGCACCCTAGGAATCGAGTGAGTTTGCACTTGGCTGGTACGGACGCATTGTTAGTGGGTATTTTGGCATAATTGAAGTTGGTCAGCCATATTTTGGCTCTTCACCAAGCCTGTCAGTATGGCAGACCGGAACGAGACGGCAAATGTCAATGGGAAATCAGTAGCCAGGGCACGATGATAGCAGAAAAGAGTATGAGGGAAACGAAATCTGGAAATAGATAGATTGTGACTTCTAAATGAAATATTATTTGTACTGAGGACATAGTTGGTTCACCTATCTAGCGACGCTTCTAATTACATCTACATCTTTCACCACACCTTCGCCCATCATTGATGCCCTGAGGCAATAAATCTCGCTTTAAAAAATTAGGCTCTCATTCTCACCAGTGTCTGTCTTGGCAAGTTTGTCAGCATATTTCGAAGCGTGGGTGAGCTTGTATACATGAACTTGTATAAAAAAGCGAGTTGGTATAGTAATGTCTCGTTCAGTGTCTCTTTCCTTCAGATGCTGTGCATTTGGCATTGCTCTCTCATGTATCTTTGCAAAGTGGTGACGTCTCAGCGCGTGAAACTGCCGCACATCATCACAAGTTTGAGACACAGCGCTTCCTGACAGCCCCACATTAGCACAGGTTATTATGAAGTCATTGTGACACGTACGGTAAAAGCATGTGTAGGTGATCAGCCAGACTCGGCTCTACAAATGCCCCGTACTTCGTCATAACGTAGCAAATTACTAATTGGCATCCACGTAAGCGCAGCCGTACGGTTACAAAGGAAAGCTGTACAGCTTTCACAGAAACTTCGTAGTTGAAGAAAAATTCGTCCCTATCCGGGGTTAGAACCCGCGATCACAGCTTCCCCGGATGAAACGCTATGCAAACTGAGTTAACCGGGACGGCAAGAAAATAGGGCGAGAGCGAATCGATCATTACCTCGAAGAGTGAACAGAGTCGGTCAAATGTTGAGGGGAATCCCCCAAGCTGGAGTAAATTTTTAATAAGCGAGCAAATTACTCATTGGCACCCATTCAAGCGCACCCATAAGGCTAGAAAGGAAGGCTCTGCAGCTTTCCCAGAGACTTCGTAGTTAAAGAAATTTGCTCCCTTGTTACAAATTTGCTTCACATTGGGGGATTCCCCTAAACATTTGACCGCCACGAACTTCGTATGGGCTGCGTAAACAGGTGCGTGCTATGCAGCTCACCTTTCGGTCACTGAATACTTCAGTTCGCGGTTGCCATGAAAGGCGGTACACCAGCCCTTGACCCTCACAGGCCAGTGAAGGAAAGAATCCGTGGCCATGCGAGGTATACACTTTCCGGCCGTCCTGTCATCGCGAACTGAGCGTCGCTTCTCGAAGTCAGTCCAACTGCGCGGAGCATGCGTGGCTCACAATGGGTATTTCTGGCTCGGGGGCCAGCGAATGTTTATCGGAACACCGGTTTCCACGTCTCGCTTCACTGTTTATGTCTCTTGCCCCGCTGGGATAAATATTTGGTGCACGCTCCAACGTCGTTCCGCGCGCTTTATTTCCTTCAGCGAAGGCAACGCGGCAAGGGTGGTGGTCCGTGTCAGGACCATCTGCTGCCCGCTCAGTGCTCTGCCGCCAGCTCTTGCCAGAGGAGCCTTGAGCGAAGGGAGGTGTGGTTGCGCCACTTGTATCCCGTGCACTTCACCATAGCCACAAGGTAGAAATGGCCTTGGTAGAAATGCTTCACACAATTCTTGGCACAGTCAGCCATACAGCGCCCGTAGTGAAGATGGAGGGGCCTAATTGTGGCGTTCGCATCTTTTGGTCTAATTGTTTCAATCTAGGGCCAGTACGTTCTTGCTGACGGTACGCTTACTCAAGCTAGAAGCATGTGAGTGTATATGTAGCCCTCCCCCTCCCCCTCTTTCAAAATAGCGGGAACATATTGCGGAACCTCCACAGTTAAAAAATGCTGTCTCTTCCGCAACTGAGAGTAGATGTAAGCATGAAATGGATTTTATCACTGGTGTAGCCTCCTTTGCCCGCCTTTTTCGATTTCTCTGGCGACTTTCGCTGCCTGTCGTTCAGCCGTCTTCAACCGCATTTCTTCTTTGAACCACGCAGCGGGCCCAGCATCTGGCTCCGCCTTTTCTCCTTATCGCGATGGCCAGCTTTTCTGCAGCCTTAGCTTTACGCTCGCCTTACCTGGCGGTCTTCTTGTCAAGTTCATGAGCTGCCGCATGAACTTGACGTTGACGACAGATTCGAGCGATGTTCTTCTCTGGCGTATAACTCGCAAAGCGATCCATGTCCTCAGCACGCTTCTTAGATCTCTTGTAACCTGGCTCTATTGCTCGGCTTACGCAGTTCTGAGGGCGAGCGTATTGATATGTAGAACGATGCAGAATCGTACGCGCCCACGACTAGACAGAGGCCTGAAAGCTTACCGAGCCAAACTGAACCTCGTTTCAAGGTATGCGTCTCGCCAGCGCGCACCGATTAGCATCACCGCTGAGCGCTGGTAAGGCGAACAAATTAGTCCTGGGTACAAGCTGTGCTGATAGATGGCGCCACGGGACCTGTGCTCACCGGCGTGCGTACTACATAATAAAAGCAACTCGCGAGGCGCTATCGCCTTGCTCATCAAGGGCCACCAGTATTTCGCGCGCGCCTCTCGGGCTGCAGGGCACAACTTGGGTGACTTGGGCTCCATCGCGCCGGGTGCTGGCTTATTCTACCACGGGGCCATGAAGACGCTGTTGACGCATGTGCGGCTGTGGCGGCAGCAGCAGCACGCAGGCACCAGAGGCGGGTGAACTGAAAGCTTCGCCAAAGTTCATTTGCTAGGCTCGGCTCCGTGTTTTCCTCCGTTCTGGCGCCAAGGCCGCCCCCGGCGCGCCGGCAACGGGAGCTAAAAGCTTGTCATTCTAAATACATTAGAAGTTTCCACCAGACGCTAGTCCAAAGGCCGCCGCGGTGGCAAAGTGGTTATGGCGCTCGGCTTCTGGCCCGAAAGACGCGGGTTCCATCCCGGCCGCGGCGGTCGAATTTCGATGGAGGCGAAATTCCACAGGCCCGTGTATTGTGCGATGTCAGTGCACGTTAAAGAACCTCAGGTGGTCGAAATTTACGGAGCCCTTCACTACGGTGTCCCTCATAGCCTGAGTCGCTTTGGGACATTAAACCCTCATAGACCATAAACTAAACTAAACTAAGCTAGTGCAAAGAAACCATTAACTGCTTTCGAGCACCGGTACCACGCAGTTTGCAGTTTAATACCTTGCAAACCAGGAGTTGAAGGCATGTCGACTCAAAAAACCACCATGAAACCCGTCTACCTAACAGAAATCTCGCACTACCATTCTTTGCGTTCATTTTTGATCTGCGCTTAATCACGAACTGATGATAACGGGTCCCGTTATCCGTCAGAGCATAAGACAATAAGGCAGTCCGCTTTAACCAGTTAGCTGCAGCTTACATAAGAGGGTGCATCGAAAATTTATACCATAATATGGAGTAAGCACAAAATTCCTCGTTTTGTGAACCTAAAGAAGCATGCACGCTAGCATTACTGAGGACAAAATGCCCGCGGAAAGCACCGCGGTGGCCAGAGATTCGTGTCTTTCGTCTATCACCTAGCTATCGCCATCACAGTATTCAGCCTCAGTATTCAGCGTATATAAGCATCTAGTTTTCGTCCTCCAGTGAGAAAGACGTGATCCATGAGCAGCCGTAACTACGTGTTATATATACGCGTCAATGCTGCTTTGATTACGTCCAGCGTACGTTTGGTCATCGGTTGAAAAAAAGAAAACAAAGAGGAAGCGAATACGGAATGCGTGAATGAAAGACAGTATAGAGTGCGTGACCAGCGCTAGGAGCGCTACCTCCCTTGTGCCGGGCAATGGTTACCGCATGGAAGTCCTTCGCTAGTCTATGGATGGGGGTTTTATGCTTATATTGCGAATTGAAGCCAGCGTTCGAGCACATGCAGGAAATAAACATAGAAACACAGTAAATTAACGTGTACAGGGTAGCTGGTTTTTGTATTTCCAAGCCACATCTTCCTACAGTTTTTCAACGTACCTGGGGAGGATAAGGTAAGAATAGTTCTGTTGAAGGACGGCGGGGAGATTGTGCTAACAAAATTGGCCACCGTGTATATACAATGCCTTCAGACCTCGACCGTACCGGAAGCTTAGAAGCACGATAGCATAATAAACAATCGTAATGGGGACGTCCGGGACTTGAAAAATTACAGACCGATCAGGTTACTGTCCGTCGCCTACAAGGTATTTACTGAGGCAATCGCTGATAGAGTCAGGACAACCTTAAACTTCAATCAACCAAATGATCAGGCAGGCTTTGGTAAAGGATATTCAACAATAGACCACAATCACACTATCAATCAGATGATACAGAAATGACCGAAATATGACCAACCATTATATATAGCTTTCATTGATTATGAGAACGCATTTGACTCAGTGTAAACCTCAGCAGCATGCAGTCATTGCGGAGTCAGGGTGTAGAAGAGCCTTTGTGAAAATACCGGAAGATATATATTGCGGGTGCACAGTTACCATAGTCCTCCATAAAGTGAGCCATAAAATTCAAATAAGAAAGGGCCTTAGGCAAGAAGACACGATCTCGCCAATGCTGTTCACCGCCTGTTTACTGGAAGTACTCCGAGGCCTGAATTGGGAAAAGTTGGGGATAAGAGCTAATAGAGAATAGCTAAATAATCTGCGATTTGCTGATGACATTGCCTTGCTGAATCGCTCAAAAGATTAACTAAAAATCATGATCAATGAGACAGGCAGAGCAAAACGGTGGGCTTTAAAACTAACATGCAGAATACCAAAACAATGTTCAAAAATCTGCAAGAGAACAGCAGTCCACAATTGGTAACGAGGCGCTCGAACTGATAAATGATCACATTTAATTAGGGCATGTAGTTATCGCAGGTCTGGATCACGAGCGCGAAACAACTAGAAAAATAAAATTTGGATGGAGCGCATGTGGCAGGTTGTCTCAGGTCAGGAATGACAGTTTACCAATATGCCTCAAGGGAAAATTATACAACAGCTGTATCTTATCGGTACTCACCTGTGGAGCAGAAACATGAAGGCTAACGATTAGGGCTCAGCTTAAATTAGGGACAACAATGCGAGCTATGGAAAGGGAAATGATAGGTGTTAAGGGACGGGAAGAGAGAAGTTTGGGTCCGGGAACAAACGCGGGTTAATGACATCCTAGCCGAAATCAAGAAGAAGAAATGAGCTTGGGCAGGACATGTAATGCGGAGGCAAGATAACCGTTGGTCGTTAAGGGTAACAGTGTGGATTCCAAGGAAAGGCAAGCGTAGCAGGGGGTGGCATGGAGTGAGGTTGACGGATGTACTTAGGGGTTTTGGGAGAAATTTGGAAACAGATGACGCAGCACGGGGCTAATTGTAGGCCAAAGAGAGTGGAATCGCTTGGCAGTAGACCCATCGAAGTTAATGAAATATGGCTGGCGGTTTAGCATTACTAAGAACGATATATTGTGAAAACGCACACTTTTTTTCAGGTGAGAGAGAGAGAGGGGGGGTTATTGACGGGAAAGGCAGAGAAGTTGGCCTGAAAAATAAATATCTGGCCTGCTACTCTGCACTTGGGAACGGGAAGAGAAAAAATAGGGTCATGATGGGGGACGATGATCATAGGAGGAGGCAGATGAAAAAATACATAAAAAACAAGACACACTTTCTAACATCCCAAAAACAGGTGGACACTACCGCTGCGTACCTGAAAGCGCGACTGAGGTGTCCACTGGCCCAGAGAGCCAGTTATTCGCGTCTTCAACTTTTTTATGGTCAATGCCAGTTCACCCAATGTACGCCGATGCCCTATGCACCACTGCTGCGTTTCTGCCCAGTGTTGTCAACGCTAACGCTTATTGCCTTATAGTGCCTTGTTTATGCCACAAAGTTCTCCACGCCAACGCATGCAGCGAATATCTCTCTGTCACCACTGTCACATAGCTCCAAGCCTGAATATTAGTTTCACAGTTGTATTAGTTCACGAAGAAGATGTGCAATGCACCACGCGAGTGTGTGTTGGAGTTTAACACGAGGCGTGTTCGGCTGCGGCGACAGCTTAGTGGTCTGGCTCAGTGGCCAACGAAGCTGATCTGTTCGCGTCACAGCGGATTCGAATCGCAGTCATGGATATTTATTTTATTCATTTCACTTGGCACAAACCCATTAACATTGAGAGATCTTGCTCGGGGTTCACCCATTAAAGTAGTGCTTTCGCACCAGTAATGGGGACGAATGCGCGTTGTTACAGTAAAAAGTTAAACCATATAATCTATCTAGCCCAATAAAGCGTGAAAGGAGAAAATACGCTTCAACTCCTTTCCTTTTCACCCGAGGAGATGCGTATGACAGCGCAGCAGATATTTTTCTAGGAGCAGAACATAGATCAGCTGTTCTATAAATCAACGCATTGGAGTGCCTGAACTGAATGCACAGAGGAGAGTGAGAGATTTCATAACGCTAAATCAGCGCACCTCAACTAGGACGAGTGAATAAGACATTACAAGCAACACTGTGTCTCGTCTCTTCTTACCGCTTTCTTGAGCAGGTGTGCGACTGTAGCCTTATTACGTCGTACCAACCTGTCCACCAGTCGGCGTTGTTGATAATAATAATAATAATAATAGTAATAATAATAATAATAATAATAATAATAATAATAATAATAATAATAATAATAATAATAATAATAATAATAGGTTTGGGTGGAAAGGAAATGGCGCAGCATCCGTCTCATATATCGGCGGACACCTGAACCGCGCCGTAAGGGAAGGAATAAAAGAGGGGGTGAAAGCAAAAAGGAAGAAAGAGGTGCCGTAGTGGAGGGCTACGGAGTAATTTCGACCACCTGGGGATCTTTAACGTGCACTGACATCACACAGCACACGGGCGCCTTAGCGTTTTGCCTCCATAAAAACGCGGCGTTGTGCGAGAAATATTTTGCAATGACCGGCACCTCTGTACGTCGGTCAGTGTAGGGCGACGTAAACATGGAACAGGAAAAAAAATTGAGGAGTCATTTAGGTCCAACGTATTTGCTCTCAGTTTTCTTTGCCCAGTTTCTTTCAATTTATTCACTAGTGATTACACATGTTTAGGCGAAGCTCCAAGTGAGACTCAAATTCGGTTGCCACAGCTTGGCAACTGATGAAAGGCCCGTCCGCATCAAGCAAGGAGGATGTCGGTGGGGAAAGAGGTGAGGTATGGGGCCATCACTGATTGCGAAATAGATAAGATGTTAGGAAGAAAACTAGACGTGCTCAAAATGGCGGGTAAATAACCTGTAATGAGCAATACCGGCCGGCCGAGCAACGTCGTGTGTGATGCCTGTCTCTACGCTTTAGAGGCATTCACCACGCGAACCAGGCTGCCATTGGTGATGGGTGTGTTTACCCTGCTGTCAACGCAGTCTTTCACGAAAGGAAACATGCCTCTGATGCTTAGATGTGTTTCCTCTGATGCTGTCGTCAGAGGCGCTATATTTTTGCCGCTTCTGCGGCAGAGTTTTGGACGCATGTCATTTACGTTCAGCGAACGATAGCGTGAGACTAATAAAATAAAATAAAAACATGAAGCAGGGTGCTCGGCCTGTTTATGAGAGGACGTCAGCTGATCGAGTGCAAAAGATTCATCGGGAACACGACCGGTACGGTATCTGCGCGTGAGGAGTTTTTCTTTAGCAGTGAGCTGGAATGCACTGAGAAAATATTGTAGGATGCGAGTGATCGAGTGGGCATAAATTTAATTCTGATTCCTATAGACTACAAGTAGTAGCACCTGCAGACGCTTTATTTGCTCTTATTTTCTACGTTTTTAATGCTCTCGCCTTTATTGGTGCTTTTGTTTCTTGTGATTTGTGGCCAACGCACGAATATTGTTCTTCTCTATTGACTTCTGCTGGGTTGCACTGAAATGTAATACGACTTATAGCACGTGATCCTAAGCAGCTAGCAACATTGTATTAGATGGAATTTTAATTTTTTTAAACTTTACTAAACGAGGGTTTGCAGGTGTGTAATTACTGTATGCTCATCACTAAAATGACTATAACAGTGCACCTCGGTCTTGCAGGTGCATCTGGCAGTCCTAAGCTGTCAACCGCAACTTTTCGTCCTCATGGCTTTCAGCGGTGGGTCGCACAGGAAACACTGAACATAAGGCAAGGAAATAATTATTGCGGCTTCATTAAGAGTGCCCGAATTAAGCCATTAAGCTTTACAGTTCGAGCTTTCTCGGCGAAATGGTAGCATTATAAAGCTAATGAATATAGCTCGGGAAAGGCTTAGGAACGGAGTCGCCTATTGCAAGTTTTGAAAAAGAAACGACTTTACTCATGTGGCAATAAAATTTTCAAGGAACAGAAATCCTAAAGC
Source organism: Amblyomma americanum (assembly GCA_030143305.2). Lineage (NCBI taxonomy): Eukaryota > Metazoa > Arthropoda > Arachnida > Ixodida > Ixodidae > Amblyomma > Amblyomma americanum. The sequence continues at coordinate 183,346 of JARKHS020032732.1, read as the reverse complement.
GATGTGCGCCTGCGCTTTCAAGCTCCTGCATGTGAAGACCGCGCTGTTTATTACGGCTTGAGAAGGGACATGCCAAGCCGGTATATTGGCTTGAAGAGACGTATTTCGAAACAGTGTCTCGGAGCACGCGGCGGCTGGCTCATTTAACCAGCGACAGTGACAGCCCGAGAATATTGATCTGAGGTGCACTCTAGATGTGTGATGAAAAAAAAATTAAGTAGGTATTTCTCGTACTTTTCCGCAAATTTTTTCGTATTACACTCACCGCAGCGACAATTGAAGGATGTGAGCACATCCAGCGCAGGCGTTTATTACGGATTATTAGTTTTCTTTTCTCTCGTGGTTTGCAGGAGTATCACTGACGGAAAGCATTCACTGTTAAAATATTTATAAAACCTCAGTTTTACTTTACAGAAAAGCGCAAATGGTTGCCCAAAAGTTCCTTGAGTGACGATGCGAAAGCTGCCGTCCGTTCACCCCTAATTATTGATCACTGCCACGTCACGATCACGTCACAGCGACATCGTGTCGTTGAACAGTTTGGTACATTGCGTCGGCGGTTATATGACTCTGTTCCGCTTCGGCGCGTAGGCAGTTCAAAGTCCCCGTTCTGTGCAGCCTCCCCGCACTACGCTTTTAGGAACAGTATATCGTAAAAACTCGGATTCAGCGACGCGGTTAATGTAAGAAAAAGGCGGTAAATGACGTACGAGCGTGGGGAACTCCCGCAGTGGTTGGTAACCAATAATAAATATGAGGCTCGAAGCTTGAGAGCCTTGTATTACGTCTCTTGCTCTTCTTTCTCTATATAAACAGAGCACTCCACCGTTATCGGCGTTGTCTAAGTATGTTGGCTTTGCTTGCTTTGAGCGTAAAAAAAAAAAAAGACGCTTTTGTGTACTCCGGGATTGAAGCGACATTGTGAGACGCCTTCAGGCGGCACTGTTGTAGTTGTCCCCATCGTGCGCTTCTGAGGACAGATCTAATTTCTCCTTCTTGGAAAGGCGGGTCATATAACACCTTTTAAGTAAAGAAAAAGAGAACACGCTGGTCTCTTTAGTTTCCAGCGTAATACGGCTGTTTCAGAAAGCTGGAGCAAATGCTAGTTATGTGTTCAGTCGCCGCGCTGGCTCAGTGGTTATGGCACTCGGCTGCTGACCCGAAAGACGCGGATTCGATCGCGGCCGCGGCGGTCGCATTTCGATGGAGACGAAATGCTATAGGCCCGTGTACTGTGCGATGTCAGTACACGTTAAAGAACCTCAGGTGGTCGAAATTTTCGAATACCTTTACTACGGCGTCCCGCATAGCCTGAGTCGCTTTTGGACGTTAATCCCCAAAAACCAAACCAAACCAAACCTACCTATCTGTTCGTGGATGCGCTAGTACACTGATGTCGAAGAAGCAAGAAGCCTTATCTTAAACGAGTTATTAATTTTTTACTCTTGAATGCCAGTTCCCTAGTATTTTTCGCCGTCTTTGATACAAAAAAGCCGGGGGCTGACCTCGGTGTACCGTAGTAGAGATATCGCGCTAAGTTTTACAGATAGCACATATACAGAACAGGAGCAAACAAAGCCCGTACTTGCGACTTTAAAGTTGAATGTGCGCGCTTCGTCTGTTCCCGTTCTGTGTATGTGCTATCCGTATAAGTTGGCGCGATAGCTCCAATATGAAGCACCAACTTGACCTTCCCCCCCCTCCCTCTTACCTTGCTCTCTGTGTATCCCCACTGATGTCAGAGCGGCGGCAGTTCCCAATGATGTAGGGACAAAAAATAGCCCGGGAAAGTGATCTGTTACAATGCACGGCAACTGATTGGCTTACTACATGATCAGAGAGCTTGCTTTAATTTTCTCAGATTTTTTTTTATTGATTTTGTGAAGCCACGCAAAATGAATTAGATTGCCTACAGAGTGCCTATCTCGGCTCGTAGCGGGAATAAAGACGCATACAGCGTTATCGTCCTCTGGCCAGAGTGGTTCATTGTCTTGGGACGCGCGTGCGGCTAGTTGGCGCCTTGTCTGTCGGGTTTCGTATTTGTGCTTTTTTTTTTTGCAAGATTCGTGTGGTGGTGGTAGTGGTTTTTTATTAAAATAATAGTAGAAAGGAAGGAAAAGATTTCTGCTAGCCCCGGCATCTGCCATCGATACTGGAGCACCTGAGTTGGGGCAGCGGAAATAAAGGATAGCAGGCAGGTTGAAGAAGTGAAACGAAAGAGGTGAGGGGACAGGAAGAGAGCATACGGGGAGAACTAATATCGCAAGATTCGTGCCGTATGCAATCTTTCCTTCCTGCATTAAAGTTCGGTTGAAGTCAGCGCCTGTCTTGTGTAAGTCTCCCTTCTGTCGGTGTTTGCTGCGCTGTTGTGAATCCTGAATACCTTACAACTTGCACAATGTTTCACCCCTTCTGAATTGTGCTTATTTGCGGTGATTTAACTCTTAAAAGGGGACAAAGAGCGCTTCAATAGTGCGTCGATGACGTAACGCGAGAGCTCTCTACGCCACTGAGAAGCTTGAGTGCGGCTGAGGATGCGCTCTGTGTATTGCCACGCGTTGACAGGTGACAAGGGGGTCCAGGCAAGTAAGAAAAGGATCCTGAAGAGGCGTGTCTTGAGAGTTTCTCCGAGTGGCAGTGAAAAAGTCCAGCACTTCACTCGGGTGGGATGCGCTCACCTCTCTGAATCATGATAAGTGCTAGCGGGAGGAAGGTGAGGTATTGCATGACCTTAGAACATTAACCGACGAATGTTCCCTTCGGGGTTTATGGAACGTCATTGCAGCTCCTTGTACGCGCCCCTAGTTTTTTTTAGTAACCCATACATTGTAAACTTCACAGCAACTGAATTCCCGGTTTTGGAAGCCCCAGAAAAAAAGCTTCGCGCTGTCCCAGGTTTCTTGAAACACTGAACAGAGTGGATGGCAGAAAACGTAAACGGAGAAAAAATGTTACGCACAAAAATACAGCACAAAGCAACTACGTGTGTGCCTCGAGTACCTCAAGGCACGGGGATAAAATTTCTCGCTACTCTCCCCGAGAAGAGCGTCTCGGAGTTGCTTCTTGAGCCGCCTTTTGCCATTCTTGTTTTGTATTTTGCTTGAATTATTTGATACGCTTTTGTTTTCGGTGTCCTGTTTGTGCAATCTTCGCCAGCGAACGATGTTTGCCACGGCGTGACAGGGCTCCGCTGACCCACTAAAACATTCAGTGGACTGTTCTCTTCGTGGACGAGAAGACCGGAGGAAGCAGGCATGAGACGAATGAAAGCAAAGACGCAGAAGCGAACAAACCCCATCGCCGAAACCAAAAGTTCTGCTTAGGACCAAGCGGATGGCAGCCAAGTCGTGCAGTTAGTTCTTCAACGACATTTTCTGGGCCCAATCATAACTTCTACTACTCTTATTGTCTGGCACACATAGCAAGACCCGCCCAGGACGTTATGTTAGTTCTGACGGATATGGTTTCCGTGCCGGCCACTCTCGCTGTAACTAGGCCTCATTTCGCTTTCTCTGCCGGGCGAATCCGCTTTCCCCCAGGCGGTCTTTGTTCGGCTGCGCGCGTTTGTCTGCGGGTGGCATTGCGCTGGAGGCAATTCTTTCGCTTTTTTTCTTTTTCTTCTCTCTTTCGTGCGGTGGTTGCTTGTCGGTGGATGCGTTTCCTTTGTTCACAGGCGCCGAGAGTTGCCGGCTGCGATGAAATGACGTTTCTGTGTCGCTACTCGTGGTCAACTGCTTGTGTTGGCCCGTAATCCTCCCCCCCCCTCCCCCCCACTTCGGCTTGCTGCCGCCAAGACGACGCCCTCATTCGAACATCAAGGTTGCCACCGCAGCGAGTAAACTATAATGTCAGTCGGGGCTTTTGGTACACTGTTGTAATGATCGCTTTGTTGAAGATGGTTGTGAGACTTGTTTCTTCAGCGTCCGGAACCTTCGGAGACAACTGAGGATTTGTCTCAACAGGCGGAAGTTAGGAGTGTAGGGGACTGCGCTGCAAAGGAAAGGGAGGAGGAGAAAGGGTGGGTAGGAGAATGGAGGATCCAGGGTTACGTCTAAGGCAGAAGCTAATTTTTCCGTAAACTTTCAACAAAATAAGAAAAAGCTGCGAAAAAAGGGCGGGGTCTCAAGATTGAGCTCAAACCTGTTTTGAAGGAGTCCGCTCCGAGTTGAGACTTTTCCTGGTCAATAAGTTCAAGAACACACCTGCAACACGCGCTTAAACAGACAAGTTCCTTTCGAATATGTACTCCCGAGGTTGTCTATAAACACAAGGAAATGTTAAAATAGTTCAGATTGTGCAAAGGAATGGGCCTGCAGATGACAACAGCCCAGACTTGGTGCTTTTGCACTTTCGCTAGCGTCTGAGGTGGACTTACGAAAGAAACTGCCTCCTTATATGCTTAATGAGTAATACAATACGCGGCTCATAATGTGCTATATCTCCGTGTAATATGCTCAGTCTTTCAGATTACACGCGAAAGCAGCAAGTCAGAATTTCACAGCCTCCATTTGCGTCATTGTTCTTGTGTACATAGTGTTCAGATCATTTAAAGCGCCACCCACACAATAAAACGCGAGCATCTGGATGCTTAGGAGGGACTGTGAAAGGTTTAGAAATTCCAGTCTTGCTCAGATGGCTGAACTGAACTGACTAGTACGCGTCGCGCATTTGTTTTTTTAAGTCACGTCTTCAGAGTTTTATGATCAAGGTCAGTTTCGTGCACGTTGCACGATTGTAAAGTTAAATATTTCTCACGAGTACCTAATTCCAAGGGAAGCAGGACAACAAGGAGAGAAAAAAATAGAGCACAGTTTCTCGCATTCAGGCATATTAACGTTACGGCAAGGATAACTAATTTATTTTTTTTTTCTCGTGTGCATTCTTCGGAACAGAACTCGTAAGATATTCAACAGAATTGAAAGCTGGGCCAGTTGGATGCTATTCATGATGAACAGCAAGATTTCGCACGATTTTCCGCGCTGTTTTTTTTTTCTATTTACGATGATGTTGTCTTGCGAGGATGTTTATGCCCTCCATGGCAGCATTTGCACCTTTTTGAATCAGTTTAAATTATCTGGAGGGATACAAGAAGGTTGTGAATGGTTGCTATGCTCCATAAAGACAATTTCGCAGATTTCAGTGAATGGATATTGCTGAAGACAGGATATGTGATGTTGACTTTAATTATGAGGCTCCATTTACGGAGTTATTGGCAAAAAATCTGCGGCTACAGGTGACGCTGAGGTTACTTAACACTATGAAACCTTCACCGGTAGACATAAAACTGACAAAGAAAGAAGTACGCTAAATGAAAGATTAAAGTAACTCAAACTTTTCAGACCATTGTCAAGTGAAATGGGCAAAACGGCATTTTCCGCCTTAATATTTCGTTGTTCTTCGGCATTATTTCGAGGCTCTTTGAAACGTAGCAGTCACGGAAACTTTGGAATTTTTTTTTCCTGGTGGTTACCCCGTCTCCACGATTACAGTGTAAATGCTTGAAGAAGAAAAAAAATTCATCTTAAGCGAAGAAATGCTTTCGGGTTGCAACTGTGAAATAAAAGATGGTGTTGCAGGTTCCTCGCAGTTAAACAACTGAAGATGATCACTGCAGATCAAAACTGAGCAACTGAACTCGTTACGAGCTTAGATATTCTTCTATAGTCTATGTTATGCATGGTGCTGTTTATGTCACAACTTATTCTCGGGATATTATGTATTGCTAAGAGTTATTTTTAGCGAAGGCTACTGGGATACTGGGAGGCGTTCTGGATGCAAGCGCCGATTGACAGCGCAAGTTGACAACGGATTGACAGCGCATCCAAGCAGAGACAGCTGCATCGATGCTTGCACGCTGTCACGAATTTCGGATAGTATAAACTGACCACACGGCTATAACCATGTAAGGCGAAGTTCAGCGGCAGCTGTTCGTGGATGTATGCACTCTGGCAGCACAACTGGCAACACACGTGTGAGAGCTTCAACTACCTGCTTCCTCGGCCCGGACGCCGCATCAGGCTTGATTCTGCGATTCGGCGGACACGCTGCTTTCATACGTTCCTGGACACGGCGGCAAGCATGCAGGGCAGGTTCTAGCGTGGGTATCTTCACAAATTACTGTTTGTTCTTCCTTTCTTCTCTCAGCCCCTCTTTATCGCTTTCCTTACGGCGCGGTTAAGGTGTCCGCCAAGTTGTGAGACAGATACTGCGCCATTTCCTTTCCCAAAAAACAATTTTCAATATTCAATTTTCAATTTCATTTTGCCTGGTCAACTGCGCTGGCTGAACTGAATATTCGCACGACACCTTAATACCGTTTGCAGGAACCCTCATAGAGCCCGTAAATACTTACGGTGTGAGACGCAGCGCTTTCACATAGACCCATACACCAGAACGCGCTGTTGGATGGGTGGGGCTCACAGTCCTATCGGGAAAAGCTCGATAATTGGAACCATCTGACACCTGGGTCAATCCGCGTGGTCCTTGACAGCCGGCCTGGGAGTGATCATCTTCGAATTGCTCGGAGCCACCCAGCAGAAACAGATGTGCTGGCTCCCAACAGGCGAGGCTTGCTGTCACCGTTGCTAATTAGTAACTAGACTTGCTGTCGCCATCCTTAACAGCGCTCGCAATGCAATCGCTGAAGCCACTCGCTCACCCCGCAGAACAACAGCGCTGGTCGGAGAAGGCGGCCGAAAAATAGCGTCTCTCCTTCCGCTCTCTGTACTTACCGGCTCCGCGCAGCCGCTGAAGCTGTGCCGAAGCCACTTACTTTTCGGCACGCGCGCTCGCAGAGGCACCGTACCTGCACTCGCTTTCCTAGGCTCCGTCTCTACATTAGGTGTTAGACTCGCCACTCGTCGGAATTCCCTCACTCAATCGACGCTGCCCTCTCCACCGCTCTGCTAACAGCAACGCCGACCTACACGACCATGATCTCTGCAACTGAGCCCTAACAGTAGTCGCAGTTCTACGGTCTTCTCAATAGGAGGTGAAGGAGAAGGAGAAGACGAAGCCGTCGATGGGCCTTCAGGGGCGACTTTTTTCCCGCCATTAAAGGCAACCTGAAAAGCGAGCAGTGTCAGCCTCACTCGTCCTAACCAAATGATGCCGGGGCCAGGATACACCAGGATAATATAAGAGTGCGGCGGTGGAAAATGAAAATTGGTTTTTGGGGAAAGGAAATGGCGCAGTATCTGTCTCGCATATCGGCGGACACCTGAACCACACCGTAAAGTAGAGATAAAGGAGGGCGTGAAGAAAGAAAGGAAGAAAGAGGTGCTGTAGTGAAGGGCTCCGGAATAATTTCTACCACCTGGGAATCTTTAACGTGCGCTGACATCGCACAGCACACGGGCGCCTTAGCGTTTCGCCTCCATCGAAACGCGGCCGTCGTGGTCGGGTTCGAACCCGGGAACTCGGGATCACTAGTCGAGCGCCCTAACCACTGAGCCTCTGCGGCGGCTCGCAGTGGTGGCGCAGCGCAGCTTCCTGGCGGAGACAAGGAGTCTGGCTAAATTCAAGGCCCACCGAGTTACAGCGAGCCGTACTGTAAGCGGATCGGAAGCCTGCTTTCCATCATGAGGAATTAAATGGCAACATCGAAGAAGGTTTTATAGTAGCAGCTTATTCAGCATGTGACAGGAGCGGAAGAGCGAATGGCTAGAGACCCGGAAAGAACCTCATACTAACCCAAGCTCGGAAAACTTGGACAGCTGCTTTCATCAGAACAGCCAATCTAGAAATGGAGACGCCTGTGACAGGTGAGGAAGCTGACACGGGATTTCAAAGAATACAAGAGTACGCTATGAAAAACCCCTCTGCATTGGCAGAGCTGTCAATGTGCATTTATGATTTGGATGTAAGACCTGCAGCTTTGTGAACAGAAAAAGCAGGCTCACCGTCGGAGCGTATGTGAATCCAGAACTGAATTTGTCAGCCTCTCCAGACCGAATATGATGCAATTTCATGGTAGCCAACTGCAGTGTCACAGGTCCTGGATGGAATGCTGGTAAGCCGTTCATCTTAGACCGAGAATGACTAACACGCCAAAGTTCATTCATCTGATGCCGTCACTCGCAGGCAAGGCAGCTTCCACCGCCGCGGTACTAGAACAGTTGTGAACGAATACGAGCAAATTTCAATGATTTCGAAAAAAATCATTTGAAAGCCAGGAGCAGTCAGTCCCAATCTATATAAATGAACTGCTTCGGCTGGAGAAAATTAATTCAGAAAAATACTAAGAGACTTAGAAATATTAGGCTAAAGTCGAACTTCATATTTTAGGCACGCAGTGACTGAACGGTATGTAGGACAGCTATGCGCCCATGCATGTGCACAGAGTGACCACTTCAGAATTGGTTGTGGAGTTCAAAATAAAATGGGTAGATAATTTAAGAACTTCACTCAGTGATATCCACGAGGAACTTATTGGCAAAAAAACTGCAGAATCCTTGCAGCGGTCTCAAGCATTCAAAATAAACAAAAAAGTAAAGTGCGGAGAAGAAGCAGAAAATAACACGGGCCAACAATATCTGCAAGAGGAACTCTACAGAAGAAAGGAACAATTTTTACAGTGCATCAGGCAGAGCGCGAGTTTTCCACAAGGGATTGAGCCTTCTAACTGAAGACTGTCGTCGTTTAACCTACGAAAAATAGAAAAGCGCTATGAGCGCAGATGGAGCAAGTCATCGATGTGCGCGGCCTAATCGCAGGGCGCAGTTCTGTAAAGTAAAAGTAAAGTGAAGACACTGCAAAGAATGCCACGTAACTTCGATGTGGAGAGCCAGGTCACCAACTAAAAAAAAAAAAACTCCTTGCCGCCCTGAAGTGTTAGAGTGAGATGCAGCCAGTTCAATCAGCGAAGCAACACGAAGCGGCTCAGACTGCGCCATTACAAAGCGCTGCTGCAGGTGTGCAAGCATATGCATCCGGTGAATGCTCTAGACTGCTTTTTGACAGCGAAAATGAAAGGTCATTCATTTCAACGCATTTCGCAACACATATTGGTGCCAATGATGTAGGCACACAACGCATAACCGTCATCTTTTTTGGAAGCCATGAACAGCTCAAAAGAACAGTGCAAGTGACTGCTGCCTGAGAGCTAACTAGCGACACCATAATTCATCATGTGCGGCAGGTCGTCGTAACATATTTACCCGAGCTTACGCCACCTCCCGTAGAGTTCACATACAATCTACGGAGGATACCGATTAAAAGCACCGATCACGTAAGCCGGCCAATGAATGCAGCGTAGACGAGTGTGCTTACTGGTTGAGATATGTACTCGAATTTTTTCTCTTTCAAAACGCAATGAAACGGCGACAACATAATGACCTAGGGCACGACAATACGGTGGTAAGTCTTGGGATCTGTGTGTACGCAACGAAGAAAACTGACAGAGGGCAGGTGATGATGGTCCTCGTGTTCAACACAACTATTAACACCCTCCAGGAAAGATCACGGCGATTCGGGAACTCTGAAGCCCTTCAATATTTTTACCTGACACAAAGCGCAGCTCGAAAAAAATCATCAGTAATTGCGAACTACAAATACCGAAAAATATTTACGTTACGCGGCGTATTCGTCGCAAAAGGAAGAAGCTAACATCAACACAAGGGAAGTTCTCACAAGAGGTTAGTGCAGCAACAAAACCACGGCGACGAAATTACGACGCCCAGCCTGAAATTATCGGATAATGGAAGTCTTGGCGATGTGAGCTAAAACGTGAAGCCATCGCGGTAAGAGAAAAACAAAGTGCAGAAAAATTAAACGGCAACCATCGGTAATACCGACGTCGTCGCCATAATAACAGCGGCAACGAGAACGGTCAAGGCGGCGAGATTTCTAAGTGGAACACATCCTTCTCTTCGAGCCGTCGACGACGAAGGGTAACCGCCTGTGTCTATTCCGTCCATTGACAACGCCCCGTCAGCATCTCTGAGGCACATATCATTCTGAAGCATAAGAGGGTCAACAACAAGATGGCGTACATATAACAGCTGTGAGGCTAGCATATGGACCATGGGCGAACACACGCAAATGTCAGCAGGAATCGCACACACAAATGAAGCATATAAGTGTGCTCAGCAGTGATATGAGCTTTGAGATGTATAAGTGAATGTGCAAGGGTAACATGCAAGCGGATACTATGGCTCATCTTCATACATCAGACGATACGCCACCTTCCCCTCTTCCCCCAGATCCGTTCCTGTCCCATGTTTCCGATTCCGAAGTTCTGCGCCAGCGAACACGCGCTCTAATTCCTCGTGTTCACACCCTCTCCCCCGTAGTCTTACTCGGCAGGAGGAGGTATCCGTGCGGCGCATTCTAGCAGGGGCGGCTCTGACACCATCTGTCCGTCATCGGTGGCGTGCCAAGGATCTGCCAGCACCTGACACGTGCCCTCACTGTAGCGCTGCACCGGATATCTGTGATGTGCGGCACTTGTGGACGTGCCCAGCGACGGCTGCTATCAGAAAACGGCTCCTCAGGGAGGTGGGCCTGCGGTGGAACTGCGAAAGTGACTGCGTGAAGTGGACTATGGACAACCGTTTCATTAGCAACCTGTGCGACTACCTTAGCGCAACGGTTGTTCACTCCTTCTTTTAACTTTCAATCCCGTGCATTCCTTCTCCCCCTTCCTTTTTCAACTTATGCCTCATGGCACACTTCTCGAATAAAAAAAAAATGGAAAGACGGAAAGCAGAGTGACGAGGCGGTGTTTCTCAAGGAGCCCGAAGTCAAAGAGAGCTCGAAGCATGACCTTCACTTCAAGCACCCAGTGAACACGTTAGGCAAATGCTCAGGCTTTGCAGCAAACTGCCTTAACTGCAATGGAAGCGTAAACAGAAGGAAAACCCCAGAGAAGAGACAGTCACAAGCGGAACTAGTAGCGCTTGTGGTGCGCGCGAATGTTTTTTTTTTTTTAGGCAGTAAAGACACACTGCAAATCAAGCACTACCAGCCTCACTCGTTCTAACAGTAGTATTAGCGCATGCAGTGCTTGTGCAGATGCCTCTGAACACTGGCAAAAGTATCAAAATTAAAGAGCAAACATTTTTCGGGACATTCCACTTACACGTAATTTAATAAAACATCTGCTTTTATGTTGTAGAGTAGAAATAAATCAAGAAAACAGGCGCGCAATAAAACTGCGCCATTTAGCATTTATATCGCAGCGATTTGGGAAACTCCGCTTGAACTGGTACCCGCCGCAATGGCTCAGTGGTTAGGGCACTCGGCTACTGATCCGGAGTACCCGGGATGGAACCCCACCGCGGCGGCCGTGTTTCGATGGAGGCGAAACACTAAGACGCCCGTGTGCTGTGCGATGTCAGTGCACGTTAAAGATCCCCAGTTGGTCGAAGTTATTCCGGAGCCCTCCACTACGGCCACACCGCTTTCTTCCTTTCTTATCTCAGTTCCTCTTTTTTTTTAGTCTTCCCCTGCGACAGATACCGCGCCATTTCGTTTCCACCAAAGCCAACCAATCGCTTGACCTGGAAGGAGCTGTGGCCATTCCGAGTGAACAAAATGGTAACGTGGCAGCGTTAATCGCAGAGAAGCAATAAGATAGGGAATATATTGTGCAGTTAAACGACCTCATCTCGTCATTCCCATTTTGCCATTCTATCGCCAGGGAATGTCACGGCTGATTTACAGATGTAGCACGTTTTGCACCCGGATTCATTGAAACGCCTATGGAGTGAAAAAGAAACAAAATCCGCGCAGAATTACAGCACACCCGCACTGCAACATTTGTACTACGTCGGGTTTTCAATCCACAAGGCAATTTAGGGAGGTCTCGGACGAAGCGTTCACCACAGTAAAGAAGGGGAGATGGAATTATCCGGAATGTCTAATTATCACCACTGTCGGGCACTGCCGTTATTTAAGGCGTGCAAACATCACTCCTCTCTCTGAGTGCTCGGCTAGACTCGCGTCTTCTGCAACTTGCACGCGTGCAGCTGTCGGTTGTGTGGACTGGGGCGATGAGGGTGCTTCACAGGAGCTTGCGTGCTAATGAGTCCATTCCACAAATGAGGGCCTGGCACGAGCGTACGGTTTCTGTTTACTCTAGCACCCATTACTGAGTGTTTTTGCGTTTCTGCGCTTTCGCTTGCTGCAGCGAATGTCTCGGGCATCTGTACTCTGACTGCGAAATAAATTTAGAAGCCTGCCGTTGCGGGGTGCTTTATATCGTTGCCATCAACAGCAAACGTAACCAAGGCTGACGTTTTGCTGCAAGGTAGCCATGGCTGGAAACGGGCGATTATCGTAGCAGTTGTGATTATCATAGGAGACAGGAAGAAAGTAGAGTAGGTCAGGGAAGGAACGCGAGTTAGTAACATCCTAGTTGAAACGAAAAAAATAGCATGGGCAGGACATGCGTTGCGAATGTAAGGTATCCGATAGCAGGGTGCTCCAGATAGTCATGGGTACAGATGACATTAAGAAGTCTGCGGGGGTAAGGTGGCCGCCACTGGCGCATGATAGCGTCAGGTGGAGAGATATAGGAGAGGCCTTTTTCCTGCAGTAGACGTTGTTAGGCTCACGATGATGACGATGGCAGTTGTACGTCTTCAACGGTGGTGGGGAGAAAAATACACGGTGGCGATGATGATGCAGGGCTACGAAAAAAAAATAGCCACTCATATTTCAGGCTTCTTAGAAAATGCAGCTACAGACATTATCAGCTAAGTGATAAAGGGTAAAAATTTGTGTTGCAGGAGTCACCATGGCACAGAGACGCGAGATGGTAAGTGTATTTTTTAAAGCGTTGCTTAAGATTTCTGCTACAGCCGAGAAAAAGCGGCACAGATACTGAAACAGCTGTCTCAGCATTGTTGCCTCCTAGAATGCTCCAGGAAGCATTCTATTTTAGAGCGGTGGTTCTGCAAGCAAACGAACATTTTGCGTTAAAATCTTTCAGTGTTATTTGCGGTCTTAACAAAGGTGGTCGGAAAACTCCTTTACTATTTAATCTAAAATGATTTTGTATGCATCTGAATGCTATTTGTGTAAGCAAAAAGAGCTAAAAATTGTTTTAAGCTACAAATACAACTCCAATAGCGTTCGCAATTTGCCTTTTATAATATATCTGAGAGCATCACCACGCATATGTTTTGACGAAACACGAGACGCCAACGAGTGAAAATATATATTTGTACTGACATTTCGGCTCCCAGCACGGGCGCCTTGTTTACAATAGAAGCCACCATCAGAAGTCACCATCAAAATGTAACCCCCCCGGCCAGGCGAGATTCTGTCACATTCTCAATTTCACCACGCATATGTGTCCAAAGGCGGAGCAAGAGGACAGCTCCTCCATGGGCACTATTATGTTTATTTCTATTAAAAGTGTTTTTTTTCTGCAATCGCAAAATATGGCTCCCTTACTAGTACACTAAGGAATGTCCAATCTAATTATTTACACGTAAGCCTCACTTTCCTCATGCGTGGCATGTATGGAAAGTGCCCGCACTTTCTGTCTACAAAGTAACTCCAGTAAGCTCGGGTAAGATCAGACAAGTTCGTAGGAGCGCCGAACAAGCTAGAGTCAATGGCAGGAATATCGGGTAAGCTCTGTATAGTGACCCGGGTAAGGTCGTGGAAGTTCGGAGGAGATTCGCGTGATCTGCGCGAGCAGTTGTTCGGGAATAGCAACGTGAGTCGCACAATCCCTGTTGGTGGCTGTGACAGGAACAGCCCAGTGCACAGGCGCATCGTTTAACCACTGCCCTGCTGCGTTTTTTTTCTCTTTAGTGCATAGAAATAGTGCCGAAAAGAAAAATCTAAGCATGCTTACGCCACAAAACACCAGGCCACCTTACCCTGGCATGACCCCACCTTCCAAAACATCAAAAGTCTGGGAGGCTTTTCCTTTATTCAATTCTGCACATATTGGCATTAACCCAAGAAGCTCGGTGCGCAGCTTTGTGGTCAACGTGAACTAAGTACCACAGACACAATCAATCAGCCACAGACACAATCAACCACAAACGCAATAACAGAAAATAGCATTATTGTACAATGCTTTCACATTCATAGCACGCAAAAATACTTAATAGCCCCGGTCGTTTATTCAATTTGTTCTGGAAGGCGCTCTATATGGAGGCGTTATCTACACATCAAGCACCACGCACCAGTCGCTGAAATACGCATTCCGAGATCTTGCTTTATGTCCTGGTCGTCACTTTTCAGCTGAGCGTGAATTGGGGATTAGAACCATGCATTCCTGGAGCATTTCGGGAATGACTTGTTCGGACGACATAGTTTAAATGCCTTGCTACGAGCGTGGTCAGTCCAGCTCTCCCGAAGAAAGGCGCTATGTCCGGCGCAAATTCCATTCTTGCTGCGGAACATAAAGCGGGCACAACGCCAAGAGGGCTACAGATGCCACAGATGCTAACGCAGATAATGAAGATTTTTGGCTTGGCACATTCCAGAATGCGTTGCAGCGATCCTATTCGGAAAGACTCCAGGCGCGCGTGCTTGATTGAACATTCCCTGCCGCTGACCGTGCGACAGCCTAGGGGACAGCGCTTTGATTTCATAAAATAACTTCTACTAAACGAGCCCTGTCCATGGAGGTGACTACTAATTCTGTTCTTCTTATTAGTACTATCATTCCACTCTGGTCTCTACCTGTTTACTTATTTCTCCAATATCTGTGTACCTAAGACTCGTAGAGTAGTTTCATTCCCAATTCAGACAATTGTTTTTACCTTTTGTTTTCAAGAAATCATTGGGTTTTTCATTAGCCTCCAGGAAAAACACTCATGTGAGAATAAATTCTTGGCTCTCTTTGATTATTCAGCACTACAAGATACTCGAAGCTGCTGCTTTGAAAATACTCCTGTTGCACAAATGTGCCCTCTATTTGCCTGCTGCATGAAACAAAGTTCCTCCTGAATTGTTTCTTAGGACTCTAAAATATACGGGTTTAGTTTAAATCTGACATTTACACACCCTTGGGGCAGTCAATTGAATTTAATGAAGCGTCCTGCAGAAGCGACGTGAGACGGCCCAGCGAGGGGAAATACAGTATTCCGACGATATCCGCGTAGCAGCTGTTCACGTGGTTGCGCATAGCATTCACCTCATTCGCGAGTCTCGTCACCGATGGCTTCGGAGGTTCCGCTTTACCATGCATTGAAACTGGCGCAGATATCCTAGAAAGATAGCGCGCGGAATGAGTTTTGTATTGTTTTCAGTGCACAGTCTTATTCGCTGACTAGCACAACAAGCGACGGTGTCCAAAGCCGGTTTGATATCGTAGTGTTAAGCGAAATATCCACTTTATGACCTAATTTGGCCTCGCGCACGAATTTGCCAGCTTCCTTCGGTGCACAAGGCGTAAGGGGTGTGCGCATCCCTTGAAACCTGGCGCAATTTCGTGGCCACTTGGCGCTCAGAGCACGCTCGGCACTGTGGTATTGATTGAAGCTCGAATTTGCACCGTAATGAATAACGCATCTGCTCTTCCTCTCCTTCCCTTAGAGGTAGAGGGAAAAGAGCCAGGGAGGAGTTCCTTTCGGGGGTCCGGCGCCTGTTAAGTCTTCCCGCTCTCCCTCACTACCTCTCATTACCATCAGTGGCCCCCTTTTCTTCTCTCCTATTTCACGGAAGAATGTTTACTCGGAGTCTGGGACAGCCGTCGGGGGCGTGGCTTTAGTTTCGCGCTGAGGGTGACGCTGCGTCAGTGTTCCTTCGAGAGTTGCGAATGTTATCATTGTGCCAAAAGATGTTGAAACTTACTTTGCTACAATAAACACGAGGAGCAATCAAGGCGCTGCTTCAATCGGTTTCCCGATTTGATTAGCAACGTTAAGGTTTTTGGAATGTTGATGTGCCCATTTTTTCAAAACAGTTGGAGTTCTCATATACAAATAAATTTTGTTTTATTTTATACAAATCAAATAAAAGCAATGCGGACAGGTGAGAATCTGATAGCATGCATTGATTTTTTTGGATCTCGAAAAAGCTTCTTATTTAGCGTACAAAATATTTTGCCGCGCCGTGATAGCGCGTACAGAAGCTCTTACGAGTGGAAAAACACTCCCTCCAGTACGCAAGTCGCGTCAGAAATAGCCTAATATACGCGGAGTGGTACACCGCATATGTTACCCTTAAGGTGTACCTTTGAGGTTTACTTCAAGAGTGTTTAAGGTTTATGTTAATTACTAAAGCGAGCCTTTTAGACAATAATTTTTCTTCCAGTGCCCGCATTTTTTTCCACATTTCATGCATGTAGCGTAGTAAGGATTTTTGTAGAAGATACTATCGCTTTCTCCTGAAACGTTGACCAAGGAGAGAGTATTTGCTTTCACCTCGCGATCACATTATAAAAAAAAAACGCGTCTTCCAGAAATAATATAAGATGAATTTCTAAACCGCCTGAAATATAGACACAAGTATTTCTTATTCTGAAGTGCGGCTATGTTGTGATAATAAGAAGCTGAACCCTCGTACGACATCAAGTGCACTGAACGAGCCTTTCAATGGATCAACTTCGACAAACTTGCTCCAAATCAAGAGAATTTTGCTTTCAAGGACGAGGGCTTGTTGAAGTGTCCTTTGTTGGCGGACCAAAAGTTCCCAGGGTTTCCCCTGACTGCAGTATATTAGTAGGCTAGGTCCAGATGCCTCATTTTTACTTGTCCAGTTTGTAGGGTCATGTAGGAGCCAGCTGGCCACAATGCAAAATAATGAATAAAAACCGGCTACAAGTATTATCTCTTCAGTGCGCACATCTTGCTTTCACAGCAATTCAAGCTACTAGCGCTGGGGCTTCTTCACCTGTCATGTTTGCTCACTAAGGCATGGAGACGTGAGACCTGTGCAAGCATTGACTGCATGCGCCCGTATCTTGCACTGCACTGTGAACCCTGTATGCAAGCGATTAGAGATGGCAACATTCGGAAAACGACATGCCAAGGAGGTCTGAACAAAAAGTGGCCAGCAAAGCATTGTACTAATTTCTACTTTCCTAAAGAAAAAGAAAGCAAAAAAACCTGGCATTAAGGAACAGGACTAAAGCAGTCGATTATTCCTCAAGAAATTAAATTGCGCTGAAATACACGCATCTGTAGTTGTATGCATTAAGAAAACTGCCTATCACTGCCCTATGCAAAAAAAAAATAATGAAACTGCTCCGAGCTTTACCGCAGAAATAAATGAAATTCACAGTCTCTGCGTATTTAGTAGGTCTGAAAACGGCGTGTGCAGAAAAACGATTAAGCTATATAGCGAAAGACCTCCACACGGTGTTCAAACGAAAAGAGACAACAGTTAAAGACGTGCGTCGGGTTTGCATGCTATGGCAGTACTCGCTGCTGATCTACAGTATCAAACCACTACCACTAGTGCTTCTTTTCGTCTTTCGTCTTCAAAGTTTCTGCATTTTTCTTCTGTTGATGCATACTTTAAGATATATGGCGAGTAAATATGGCTCCGCGTTCGCTCCGCTGTTTGCGCCAGACTTGGTTCACATTTCTCAAGCCTGCACCTCACTTTATTTCTCCCTGCTCTATTTGCACACTGTTTCACAAGATTAGTTGAGTGGAGGTCCCGGAAGACGTCGGCGTGGTGGCGTTCAGTCATGCTTAGTGTTGACGGAGACCTTTTACGACGTCTCGTACTCCTTCGCCAGACGTCAAACGACTTCCTGTTTTTCCGAAGTCTCACGTGCTGTCAAAGCTCGCTGCGCTTCACAGCATAAAGTTAAACACAAAAAATTTGCAGTGCGTAAAGTGTTTCTGGGTGCTGACAGTGACGGAGCGCTCGCGTTTGTGTAGGGGCCTCTATTTAGCTTTTTTTTCTGTGGGAGTTCCTGCTATACATACTTCAACAGGGTATTGGTGGCCCCACTCGGAGCTTATGAAAGAGAAGTTGCTTATCCATCAATAATCCATCAATATTCGGAGCTATAAAAGAGACGGACAATTAGTTTCAAGAGTATAATGTGCTGCATTCACTAGTAAACGTGATCACCGTCGCTGCTCCTTTTAGTGCGGCCATCAGCAAACTAAGGAAACGTAGGAAGCCGATAATATCTAATTCTGAAGGCGTCGTGATCTTGTGCCTCATGTTGCCGCTGTGTTGTGGTAGCCCCTATTTCAGGCATATAGGTAAGTAAAGGCGACGAAACCAAAAAAAGCTTTGACATGTGCGTAAATAGCTGTGTTATTCCCTACTTAGATATAGGAGATAATCATCATCATCATAAGCCTGTATATGCCCACTGCAAGGCAAAAGACTCTCCCATATATCTCCAATTAACCCTGTCTTTTGCCATGCGCCCACCGTATACCTGAACTTCTTAATCCCATCCAACCATCTAACTTTCTGTTGACCCTTGCTGCGCTTGCCTTCTCTTGGAATGTCCATTCAGTTACCGTCAACTAGAGGTGGCCAACCTGATGAGGTTTCGAAACTCACGAGGTCGACCTCAACTTCAAAATGACCTCAACATCACGGAGTGAGGTGAGGTTGAAGTAAGGCCAGCGGCAGCTTGAAAATTTTTTGAGTGAATTCGGGAAAACGGACCTCAACCTCACGCGTGAGTTCGCGGTTATTCGACGAGCGCCCTTTCCGAAGTTAATCAGTTCAGGCGCCCGCCGTGGTGAGCAGTGACGCTTGCTTTTTGGCTACCCCGCTTCGAAATACAGATGCCGCGGCCCACTCCTAGAATTTTGGGACTGCACCATAATATATTTTCAGTCGCTACGCTCCCGTCTGGTTTTTTTCGGAGTGCGGCTACTGCGGCAGTGAGCCTCGTCTCGTCCGCTGGCGTGCAGGCTGCCTGAGGTTGGTGGTGCGAGTGTGAACCACGTTACTCGCACCAACCCGGTAGCTCTGAGCGTCTGATGCCGCAAACAAATATGCTCAACCAAACGAGCAGCGAAGAAGCTCCTTCGAAGTCCAGTCGAAGACTGCTTCGTCATGTTCATGCCCGTTACATGCGCTTACGTCACGGCTGCTGATTTGATTTGGAGTGATGGGTAACCCTGCTGTACATTATACGGCTACTCGACGGATACTGGAGCAACCTACAATAGCAGGGGACGTAATTAGGGCAGCTTTTAACATATACAGCTGCTGCAGTCGTCCATAGAAAAGAATATAAGGAAAAAAACGAGGCCAATTTATAGCGAATAGAAGTTGGTAATAAGAGTTTGCTTCCTACCGAGGAGAGCATTATTATTCAATGTAAGCAAAGCTGAGGAACGTCAAAGGCGTCCTGTCGGTCCTAAAGAAACTGAATCGTTGTCTGTGGAGACTCAGTAGCCACGGCAGCACTATGCGATGACTAGATTTTATCCAAGCCTTTTTTTGTTTCGTTCAAAATGGCACTAAATCCACCGAATGAAGGTCGTCCCGCAGCACACACACGCCACTTCGTTGTCAGCTGTGCTTGTCGATCTTGCCCTTTTCAGTTGCCTTCTTTCGAACTTCAAGCTGGCCATTGTCAGGCTTCCGACTGGTATCGTATCGCCCTTGCTAGACACACTTGCCAAGAATTTTCGACACATTCATGAACAGCCTGCTTGGTTGAGATGTGGCAAGGCCGGTCACGAGGGGAGCACACGGTATTGCACTTCCCTGGAGGCCGACCGTGCTCTATAGGCGAGTGGTTGCGTTCCTTTTTCCTACAAGCCTGGCAGGTTGTTTTTAGCTTCGGTTTCTACATTAGAGGTCCACTCCGTCGAGTGTTCGCGCCCTGCTCATTTCCGGTGTCCCCCGACCACCATGCTTGCGGCGACCGTGCCCGGGCAAAAAGAGGCGCTGAGATTGCGTAGGCGCGAGCTCCGTGCCACGAGAGGACCGCCGCGCGCATGCGTACCGTCTTGCTTACTTCAAAGGTGCGCCATCCGCAATCTGAGTCGACCCAAGGACCGAGCCCATCCGTCTGTCGTCTGGGGATGGATTCGCCATTGTAGTAAATTGTCTGTCTGGACACGTCGACCTCCAGAATGCGCTGTATGCCGCTTTTAGCAGGCCTGAGACGACGTAACAGGTTGCTGCCTTCGAATGCCTGCGCCATGTGGCATTCTTGCCTGTTCGCCACTTCTTATGGCGGTGACCGGAGAATAGAACACTGGCGGGAAGCCCGCAAGTAGGCGCTGCAGTTACCGGCAGATCAGCTCAGGCCTCTTTGAAGTGCGGCTGAAAGCTTCAGAGGCGCGGCCAGCCGGCAGCGCAGGTAACCCGGGCCCCTCAGGCAGCCTTGCCACGCAAGTTTATGACTTGGGGGCAAATGCTGTCTGGCTTTTCGAAGAAATGACGATATTCGGAGCGGTTCTGCCAGAGGATGTATGTAGTAGTGTGAAAGGCGCTATGAGAGTTGTCCGCCTAGCCGCGGACAAGACAACTGTAGGTGCACATGTTTATTCTCTCCTTTTTACTTTTGGAAGAACCGCAGCACAGGAGACAGCGGCGAACGGGCACTGAGCGAGGGGATTACCCGTTGAGTCCAACCGCGTGGCGGCTATCAATTCTGCCTTTGAAACTTTTATATTGGTTGCACGAAAACTTAAGTTACTCGTCTCCAAGACTGTTCTGCCTCCGTCCCTAACAGGTGTCGGCTTAGTGAGCAAATTCATCGGCCACAAATCACGTCAGCCTCTGGCAAATGAGAGTATATGTAGGGGATTGAGAGAAAAAACTCACTCGTGTGCTGCCACAAAGACGAGGTTAGTGCTTTGCATCAGTCTAAATGTTTGCTCAAACGCGTGCAAGCACTATGGACACCGCTATGGAGCTCTTAGATTTTTACCTTAATGCACTTCCCATTGCCGAAACTTCGAGTTTTCGTAAAAACGACATGTGACACATTGAAAAAGTTAGGTCCTTGCGAAAATTGCCCAAAATTCAGCGTAGTCATAAAGAACTCTATACTAACGAAGCGCGACTGTATATGATCCTGAAGCATGATAACAGCGAAGCATCGTGCTATATGAGATGAATATCTAAGTGTGGTGCTTTATTAGACCAGTGGGAAAACAATGCAAATGTATAAAGAATGTATGACGGGATACTTTGGCTAATACCATGCGAATGGAATACAAGGCTAATTAATGCATGAGCGTCAGCTTATTCGGTGGCTTCGTAAACAGCGTCAAATTTTGCATGACCATTTCCGTTCGGAAGTCTTTATTAGACGCTGAGACCATATCATATTGATGATGATACATCACACATAGTTCCAAATTTAACTACATCGTGGGTTTTTGCGTGTGTGTCATATTTTGTTTGTAGGGTGGTCATGGTTGCAAAATTGGTGGTCGGTATAGCCCCAATATATTCATTATTTTCTTTCTTCATTAAAGATTGGTGAATGGAACCGATTACAAAGTGACGTTGTGGAGTGAGCAGTTGTCCTCTTCTTTCTTGGTCTGGCAGTCGTCCTGTTCTTAGTTTGCGAATTTTTGTTAGCATGGGCTCGCCATCATTCTTTTCTTTTCCTGTCTCCCTTTCGTATGGCATGAGTTAGGTTGGCGGTCTACTCTGCAGAGGATCGGCAGCACCGTACGCTTTTCTTCCAACGTTTTGCAGAGGAACGACAGGTTTCGCTTGGGCTGATTTTGACGGGCAAGCCAGTGTAAAAGACGCGCATTTCTACCTATGTGGCACTGTGGCCTAGTTGTTTTCACAAGGGTAATTCAACAAAGAAAATGAGCACGCGTGATGAATATTTAAAAAATAATAACAATCGAATATACAACAACGAAGCCGCTTACTAATTAATACCTGTGAATGAATACAACTCGTTTCTGCCGCGGCTTAATAATATTTCTTTCGCGTGTGCCCTGAAACTTCATGTGTTTGCTTATGATTGTGCTCTTTATCGAAGAGGTAATAACGTGTCTGATCAATTATCCCTCCAAAATGGCCTTAACGAGAATCAGTAGTAGTTGCTGTCCACGAAGTCATAAAAAAACCTTTCGAGCTGTCAAGCCAGAACACCGGTTTTTCTTCTTGCATACACATTGGATAGTGTATGTACTCTCCGGGAGCAAAAGTGGCATGCAACTGTCGAGGTTGATTGGCTCGCTGCTTTTGTGGCGTGTTTCGCGGTTTAGGCCAAGCTGGTGCACCACGTATCGAAGCGAGCGAAACGACGTGCCTCTGGATCAAAAGAGTCACCTTCGGTGAGTTCGGTGAGATTATATCACATATCTAATAATTGTACACCCTTAAATGCCATAACTTGACAATGCCAAGGTACCCTCCTCATTTAGGCTTGTTTCGCTCACAGGATTCTCGGCACATAAGTTTTTAATCACCTACTCAAATTTCTATTTTAGTTGTTTTTATTTTTGAGGTCCAGCTTCTGACCTCAACCTCACAGAATCAGGTTGTTGTGAGGTTGAGTGACGTCACCAGTAGCCTCTGGAAAAAATGAGGTGAGGGCGGCTGGGGAGACCTCAACCTCAAGTTGCGAGGTTGAGGTTGAGCGAAGTCATCAAATTTTATTTGAGGTTGATGTGAGGTCGAGGTATGTGAGGTCAAATGCCCACCTCCCTTCACTACCATCAGTTACCTTGCCTGCGCATTACATGTCCTGCCCACATTCATCTCTTTCTCTCGATTTCGACTAGAATGTCATTAACCCTCGTTTGTTCCCTCACTCATTCAGCCCGCTTCCGGTCTTTTAACTTACAGCTATCATTTTTCTTTCCGTGGCTCGTTGCACGGATAGATATTCACGATAAGACTACGGGTCTGAAAAGCCGAGGGCTACTTAAGACTTCTAGAACGCAGCTGCATTCGCTTTCACAGCTGTAAATACATTGTCCTCGCCTATCGTGGCGAACTAGCCGTTGCGGCTGCCGGAAAACGCTGACTAAATCATAGGTGAGGGTCGTCTGGTGAATTATCAAAGTGTACGTTTTTCGTATTCGCCGCATATAGAGAGCCACTGGCATATCCAAATGCGGATTATTACTCCCTGCAAACAATGACTCGAAGACTTCTGTAGTGAAAAACAACTTAAGATATGCATTATTTGCAGAATGTTACAGTGGACACGCACTACAAGTTAATGGCATCGTCTTGGAGTACATGTCAGTTTTTTGGTTCACGTATGCTTACGCAAGCCACTGAGCAGCTTTACACGGGGTCACGTTAGACGGTATAGGAGGCCCTGGTCCAGGCTAACGGTAGCGGCCAAAGGGCGATGTTCCGGAGCCGGGGGTCGTAAAGGGGCTTTCAACGAAACCAAGACGCGGAAAATCTATCTTGGTAAAATCTTCTCCCGCCTCCGGAAACCCACCGGTCTGCTGTTTGGTATAAACTTTGCTTTACCCTAATGTTACACCTTTATGGGGGGAGTGGTTCTGGGGATGAGATATTGACCGAACTTTACGCGGATCGAACATGTTCTGGGGCCTAACATGATTTTCGTCATTAAAATAAAAAAACTACATCATGATCAATAAAATTTCAGTGCGTTGTCGGCGCCAGCTTCACCATCGTCAGCGTACAGAGCATTTATGCCTACTGCAAAACCCGGCATCAGACGGTAAGGGCCAAAAGCAAAATACCAGGCAAAATGTCTTGCAGTGCTACGCGGCAACTACTTGTCCGCTAGGCTGGTTTTACAGGCGCAGTGTTCCTTCGCTTCTGGTCGTTATGGAAGGCGCGCACAGCAGGAATGTACACATGTTCTGTAGCCTGTCCTACAGACAGAGAAATTCAAGACGATGTAGATTTTCTTTTTTTCAAAGAAGGGCATAGCGTGATTCTCGCTCTGAAGCAATTCCTTAAGAGAAATATAAGTTCGATGCACAAGTTTTTTTTTTTTACATTACAGTGTACAACATCGTAAGGCAGAAATCCCCAGAGACCCCGCTGCAATTTTTTACTCCCGTTAAAAAAATGAAATAGAGGGGTGTGGCGGGACGTCTTCATTGGATTAAGACAGAGCCGTTGAAGCGATCGATGATAATTAGTGACGTGAACACCACATCGGGCATTAACGGAAGGCGAACAAAGGGCTACGGTGGTTTTAAAGGTACTATCGCTTTAAAAAGCTTATGGTATGCGAATGGGCGGAAAAACTTTTTTTAAGGCGAAAGCCTTTAATAGCTCATACTCCCCGGTCGAAATCCTGTACGTCCGTTACATCGCCAAGCGGAAGTCACAACAGAAGTGACGTCATACCGCCCGTTTCAACTCGATAAGAAAGAAGATATTTGTGCACGATTCGATTAGAACCACCATCGTTCCGTTCCGCAGCCGAGCGTGCTAAGGACTACGCTACTTCCTGCCAACGCATATGAAATTCTTGTCTCGGACGCTGGAGAATGTGACCGGAAAGGTGTCGAATCAAACAGATGCCTCCTAAACGCCCTCCAGTGTCTCCAGCATTTATTCACAAACAATTATGTACTTAATCAACATGTTAACCCCACATCAGTGACACAAGCAGCAATACCGCGCTAAAGGCTTTCGCCTTACCGTACTTCAGGTCAACAAAGTGCCCCCCCCCACTCTAATTTTTTTGTTTGTTTGGTGTAGTCACGTAAACCCGTCACCTGAAATGTGTCAAGTATATGTGGCGTCAAGCATGGCTTGTCCGCTGATAACAATATTTTGTCGCGAGTTAAAGATGCAGTAAAATTTATTTTCTGAGAACACGCGTCTTATAACATGTTGATCGCAATAATACACGCTTGAAATGCGGTCTGTATACGTAAGTTGCCACCAATTGTTTTTGCATTTTAACTCTGGCACCCATAAACACTGCCCCTTTGAAACACATGGATATGCTGTGATAAACATTCTTCCTCTTCTTTAATTCTAAACATTCTTTCTCTTCTTTCTTTATTTCTTTTACAACGTTTCCACATGTTTGGTTTATGGTTTATGGAGGTTTAACGTTCCAAAGTGAATCAGGCTATGGGGTACGCTGTAGTGAAGGGCTCCGGAAATTTCGACCACCAGGCGTTCTTTAACGTCCAAAGACAACGCGCAATACAGGGACCTCCAGAATTTTGCTTCCATCGAAATTCGACCACCGCAGCTGGGATCGAACCCTCCTCTTTAGGGTCAGCAGCCAAGCGTCGCAACCACTGAGCCACCGCGGCGGGCTGAGTTTTCACATGTAAGATAGCCAAAACCATTGGGGAACGCTTTTGACAATAGCAAGAACGTCGATAGCAAAAAAAAAATGCAAGCCTGCCGACGGGTGACCAGCGGATATAATTACTGTTCCGATGAAATTTTAGAACACTTGAAAAAAAAAACTGAGTTCATAAACCCTTTTTCGTTGAAAAATGCTTTTGTCCAGAGTTGTTGAGTATACTTCTCTATGGAATGCAATGGCCGGCGTTCTGTGTGAAATGCCCTCCGTGCCCACAGGAGCCACTACTGCATCGCTCAACCAGAAGGTTCGTGAGACAGCTTTCTATTTATAGCGAGAAATTGTTGCAGACTTTGTGTCTAAAAAAATATGCAGAGGCTGGTTGTTTCCAACTTACAAAACAAATTTTCCTCCTTCCATCACAGGCACAGTTATGGCTCGCTAGAAGACGATGAGGCAACGTTTTCGTCACTCTGGAAGCAGCGAGAACATTTTAATAGAAACGTGGAACACAGGATACTGGAATTAACATCACAAGAGGTTTCCTTTACTATTAAATACGTGTGCTGGATTTATGATTAATCGCAAGCAGCATTCTCCATACCTTGATACGGTTTTAGCAGAGCATTCTTTTAAACGCCTAACAGCACGAAGAGAATTGTCCGAGAGAAATAGCCCCCAGCCCCAAAGTTTGAGAAGAAAATAGACTATAGTAGAGTAATGATGAAAGCCCGGATGAGCATCTGTATATGGTGAGTTAACCAAGAAAGAAGCAAAAAAACAAAAAATAGCCAGGAAACCTTAAGAGCTTAGGTGGTAGCAATATGAAAGCACTGCAATTGTATTCTATTTATATTGCAATTCCATTAAAACTCAGTTTCAGTTATATTGAACTCGATTCCAATTCTGTTTTAGTTAAGTTTTTATTTTGTTTTATTCCTTTCCAGGTGGGGTAGTTTTAAGCACGACCCCTGACTTTCGCTATTTAACATTTCGTATTGTCTCGCCTTTGATTACGTCACAACCCTTTGACTAATTGCGAGTTTTGTAACCCTGCCACTGTTTGGGTGACGCCGAGTTTTCGTGTCGATGAGCCATCTAATGCGTTCGAAGTAATAAAGCGTTCAAAAAACGACCATTACCTTCTTGATTTCAGTAAAATATAACGTTGTCTTCGAGGTTATAGTTCACGGCGCCGTGCACTGATACGAACGAGTATACACGCATATGCCTATGGTGAATAAAGTTGTGAGGGGCCCACTTTCATCTTCCAAAGCCTCCTTGCCAATTGAATATTGCGCTATTCAAGCATACGCGAAAGGAATAGTCGAGAGAATGCAGATATAACTCATATATAGTTGAGGGTTGCTTGTTTTTATTTTATGTGTTGATGGGGTTTAACGTGCCAAAGCTACCCAGGCTATGAGGGAAACCATAGTGGAGGTCTCCATTTCATTTCGACCACGTGAGATTCTTTAACGCGCATTGATATTGCACAGTGCACGGTCCTCTAGCATTTCACTTCCATGCAGAGGTCGACCCCGCATCTTCCGGGTCAACAGCCAAGCACCATGAACACTTAGCCTCCGCGGCAGCTGAGGGCTTCCTCTTTTTTTCAGGATTGTTTTTCTGTCTACTGTTTCTCTTCTCATTATCCCGTGAAACTTCCAATTTGTTTCTGGCCTTAAAAATCACGGCAAACTATTTATTTGAGTTTAGTGCAGTCTACGGCTGTGAGAAGAAAATACGGAAGCAAACCGGAGAAATTAAATGTAAACTTTTCAGCAACACTACAATATAAAAAGAGAGAAAAGACCAAACTTTTCACCTTATTTTATTCATGCATGGTACCGAGTAATGGTGAACGGAATTTTACGCCCAAGTTAGGCACTTCTGGCTGCAATTATGCCGTCACTAAATTCTGTGGAATAATGAGTCCACCTGGCTGGCTTCAACCTGCTCTTAAATGCTAGTGTTCACTGAATTCAATGAGGTGCCGTGGAAAAAGTTGGAGTTGCCAAACTGAGCCTCTAAATTGTAAATGGAAATGCAGCGACATTTTTTTTGGTAAAATTTGTCACCAGAGGTCTGTTCCTACAATTTCTCTGATATTTCTAATACGTAGCCCAATATACAACAGCAGAATGCAGATGACAGTGAGCAATAAAGCGAAACTTTTTTACGGGATTACAGATTAGCCAATATTTGGCCGAAGCTTTGCCCCGCTTATGTTTTTACGGTGGCGGAAATTACTGTTGATCACAATGGCTCGTGGTCTCTCCGTAATATCGACGTGGCGTCTAGAGCGTTGGAGTGGTTTGCCGGCTTCTCACAACCGAGGCCCAGTTTGCGAGCGGAAGCGCTCCGCGTCAATATTGATCCTTACGGGCGGGCCGCACCGGAAGACAAAGAGCACGTGTATATCGTCATTGCGTCAAGGGCTGCGGCGGTAAGGCTGCCAAGGGCGCCTTGAGACGATGATGAAGTCTTGGGTCACTCCATTCGGTATAAATAAATTCAAGCACCAGCTTTTGAGGAGAAGAACAAGTCAGACAAATAGACTTGTTTTGCTTCAACAACGTTACTGTCGGCTGGACGGGACGCTTGAGACTTCCTTAAAAATCTGCAGACAGCACTGAATCGTTTTGAGCCGCATAGTGGAACCAGTCCTGCACGCATAAAAACGAAAAGGTAATTAAAGGCGCAGACAATGGCTCGGCTCACCTTACAGAGGTTTCAGCTTCACGGCTGCTATAGGTGCTGCCCTGCACAGTTTGAAGGAAACCATATGCCCTGAAGGCCTTTGATCATCATTATACCGCAAATAAACTTTCAAAACGGGCACCCATAACGCAGGGTATAAAGAGGATATATCAGGCATTTAAATTAAAGTATGGGTGAAAGCATGGAAGTTCTTCTGAAAAACCTGTCCTCCTTGACTCCAGACTTATACGGGCATGTAAGTCCATCTTTCTTGGACATCACTATTAGTTGTAAGGCAAGCGTGGAACGTTATAGGATACTATTGTGAACATATCCATAGGAATGGCTTACCCTGCCGATGCGTAGTAAAATCTTGTGTTTAAAACTTATTCTGCGCACGCATCGAGTAGTTAACGAGGAGGAGGAGGAAAATGCTATAGAAAGTCAACGGCCTGCGTTTTTGACAATAAATAGTAAAGAACTACGACTGTCCCGAGGGGGGATCTGCGGATAAATTTATTTTTATGAAGGAATCTTAAGATATGAAACAAAAAACTGTGTTAATAAAGAGCCTCCTATTGAAGAAATGCTCTCGTTCAGAGTTTATGAGCATGTAGGTAGAACATCTTTTTTTCTGTGCTGTTGATATCGGATATATATATTAAATATGGACCAAGTGTGTCGTCCATATTAGCAGCCATTCCTTGAGTGTCGGGCATGTCTCATGCAGTTTCTGTCAAGTAGGCCCCGTACACTTCTCTGCGGGTCTAAACTAAGCAGAGAAGTGTATGAGGCCTACTGTATCAAGAAGGAATCCGGCTCGCGTGTCAGAAAAACCTCGGTTAACCTGTCCGATAAAGAGTATTCATATCTAGATTGCATGATGTCTCGTACACGCCTGCGCACAAGTGTTACGTGATGACCGTTCGTCATGTTACCACGTCATTACGATGATTGTATAAATGTGACGCACTGTTGCAATAAACCAGTTGAAGTTCCGCGCTCTGTCCTGTTGATTTCTTCCTCGTCCTCTGTCTTTTTTGCGCGGTTTCAAGATGCACTCTAATAATGAACTCACTGGGCAGTTTAAGACAGCAGTGTATTTGAAAGGAACCGGAGAGTTTCGTCACATCAAGAGTTCATCACTCTCAAGTGTGCACGGTTGTCTTACGTCACACTGGGAGACCGAAGGGTCTCAGTTATCGAAGCATGAACAAGCACGCTAACCAGCATTTCAGCACACTAACAACCGGAGCATCCAAATCGAGCATCTTGGTTGCTTCCGCGGGTCCTCAGCTCCGGCTGAAGAACGATCATGGAGTAACACGAAAACAGGGCGCGGATGTTCGAACATTAAAGATTATTTTCTGTCTTTAAACAAAAATTTTCCTTGCAAACTTCTTGAAATAAATGCCTCTGACTTGTAGTGTGCAACGTACCACCTTTTATATTTTTACTTTCAACACCTCACACTCAGTAACGGTTGAATGTAGTCAATTTTTCAGAGCGTTAACTCTTATTCATCACGTTTCTCGATTTTTTGGGGTCTGCTACCACCTCCATTCGGCATGAAATTTTCCAAGTCCTAGAAATTCAAGATTGCGGCCCCCATAGTAAATCGATATAGCAACCCAATATGTGACGTCATTAGTATATTGAATTGGTGATGGATTGGTGAGGTCACTGAATTTCTGACGTCAAAATAACTTGTCACGTGACAATGATTAATCGCTTATAACTCAGTAAATAATGAGGCGATCATAAAACGAATTAGATATTTGGAAATTCTCTAGATGACTAAAGCACGTCAGACACCAATATTAACAAATGAAGTTATTATTTATTTGTGGTTAGGCTTAAATTTATTTGCTTTTAATTAATTACCCGTGACGTCATGATCAAAGTATGACATATTCGTAAAGGGCTCGATGAGCATAAAGGTTTAGAAGCCAATATTGCCTAATTAGGTTAACACTTAGTTATAGTTATGGTTAACATGGCGGCCGTGACATAAGCACTCGGCAACTCACAATTTCATACCACATAGCGACCGAGCACCTACCGCCTTCAGGTAACAAAAAATGGCCCTCTTAAGAGTCGAAAAAGTTCTTCGGCCCAAATTGGTCAAAAATATCCGACCTCAAGGTGGTAGGCGCCCGCTCGCCGTGAGGTATAACAAATCAGCCTAATCACGTGGTAATACATCGCATGGACGATAGATTGCGCTACCAAGCAGCTACTGCTCTTTGTTCCAACGCCTTATATATATATAACTGGTTTTTTGGGGAAAGGAAATGGCGCAGTATCTGTCTCATATATCTTTGGACACCTGAACCGCGCCGTAAGGGAAGGGATAAAGGAGGGAGTGAAAGAAGAAAGGAAGAATAGGTGCCGTAGTGGAGGGCTCCGGAATAATTTCGACCACCTGGGGATCTTTAACGTGCACTGACATCGCACAGCACACGGGCGCCTTAGCGTTTTTCCTCCATAAAAACGCAGCCGCCGCGGTCGAGTTCGAACCCGGGAACTCCGGATCAGTAGTCGAGCGCCCTAACCACTGAGCCACCGCGGCGGGATTCCAACGCCTTCCAGACGCTGGAAATGAAAATGAAAATTACTTTTTGTGGAAAGGAAATCGCGCAGCATCTGTCTTCACATATCGGCGGACACCTGAACCACGCCGTAAAGGAAGGGGTAAACGAGGGAGTGAGAGAAGAAAGGAAGAAAGAGGTGCCGTAGTGGAAGGCTCCGGAATAATTTCGACCAACTGGGGATCGTTAACATGCACTGACATCGAACAGCACACGGGCGCATATTTTTTATATTTGCTTAGATCTTTTTCTGCCGTGGTTTACATACCTAGCGCTCCAAAGCATTTTTACAGGCTCGTTTATGTTCTACGGAATGCGAGAAAATAGCTTACATCACTTCTATGGGAAATTTAGTTGTAACAATAAAAATTCGCACATTATGAATTTTTATTTTCCTCGGGGTTCGATATTCAGGACAGAACAAAGGAAATTAATTTCAAGTCATTAGATTCACAAGCGCAATATGCTTTACTTCCGTGAAAGAAACAAGAAACTTATTCGGCAGAGTGTAAAACTTAATTTCTTAAAGGATTTTTATTTGGTTAGACAATGTTTTGTTATCACTTCCGAAATTAAGATCGCAGCCATGACATGACCAATCTTTTTTGCCAAAAAACATTTGAAAAAAATGTATGGCACCGTAATGCAATGTGCAATATTTTTGTGAAAGAAATCTAAGATCATCGATCGCAAATACTGAGTCAATTGGCGTAGAATTACTCTTGTGCGTTCAATTCCCAGAAATTTTTTCTTGCTTTTTTGGTCTTTGAGGGACTCTAACGCTAAAGACAAATTCGTTTTTTCAGCTTGTAGGAAGAATCTATACGGCCGAAGGACTGCTTTTTACTAGAATCTGTGTACTCAGGTGTACATCCCTATGCAAAGGCGCAGGTTGTCAAATGCTTAACGTTCGTCAGGTTTGAAGTGGTTCTCTATGGCTAGAATCCGCTGAAGAAAAACTGCCATTGTGTACAATAACTGTCAACGCTTGCGCGCCAACCATGCTTGGCGCATTTATCTGCTGGAGTGCTATGCCCATCCGTCCACCATGGGGCTGTCAAGAGCCTACAATTTTGTTTTTGGACCTGTAGTTTCGGCGTTCTAGGGCCTGGTCGACTTATAGAGTCGTTAATGTTCTCTTTGGTGTCGTCACATTTGCAAACTTTTTCCTTCTGCGGCAATGTGCCCGCTTCGAGAATTTATATTTGGTTGGAAAGAATAGACGCTGGCAACCGCATCAAAAATCCTCAACAGCCCGATCCCAATGTCCTTACAGAATGGACCAGACAGATTAATACTACAAGGAACGGTATCTCTTGTTTCTCTCTTTAGTGAAGACTTCTCGTCGGAGTGAAAGGGTTGCTTGGTATGGGACGCTGCAGTTGGAGATCATCTGTCTCGAATTCAGCCAAGCAGTTGGTGGAGAGCGACAGCTCGGTCCTTGCGAAAGCTGAGACGAGTGTAAGGGCCGGCTCAGTCGCGCCGGCGGTGAGCAATGTGTTTCTGCCGGCAGGAAATACGATGCGCAACGTCCCTGGCTGTAACGACCGGCGACCGGAAGCCCAAGCCGGAAACGGGCCACGCAAACACGAGCAAAAACGATCCCACTTGGCGAGAGTTGCGCGGGGCGAACAATGCAAGCGAACCGTTTTGGCTTTCGGCACCCATACACCTGTGTTTCTGTTTTCGTCATTTCGCTCTTATCATCGATATACGTGAAGAACCACGAAAAGTTTTGTGAGAGAAATCTTGTTCTTCGTTTCAAGGCGTCAGTGTTCCACTGCTGCAAGGCAAGCGCAGAAAAAAGAAGAAGCACGCGGTAGACGTCACAGTTCCCTAGTAAACGACTACCATGAGACCTCGCGGACAGACGCGGGCCCACGGTACGTATGAGTGCGCTTTATCGCGTGCCGTTCCGGGCCTAAATGCTTGGTGCGTGTGGAATGGGTTAGCGCCGCATTGCAGTGCCTGTTTTTTACGGGATTATGGGGGTTTTTACGTCCCAAAGCGACTCAGGCTATGAGAGACGCCGTAGTGAAGGGCTCCGGGAATTTCGACCACCTGGGGTTCTTTAACGTGCACTGACATCGCACAGAACCGCAGTGCCTGTTTAAAGAACTAGTACTGCCGAATGATTAAATGGACGCTGCTTCATGGGGTAGTCATGGCAAAAACGGAACTTTGCACTCCGAAGTTTCCAATTGTTTTCCAAACGATGCGCAGAGCGAAAATGGCAAAGAGCTTCGGGACTTAGTAGTTCTATGTTGTGCATAAACAGGGGCGCATAACCCCAGCATGAAATGCCTTCAAATGCCTTTCAAAGAGTGTTCAAGTGCCTTTTTGCCATGTGACATCGTTAGCAATGGAGTTTGTGGCATTCGCCTAGAGGAAGTAACGTCTTTTATTACCTTGATTCTACACGCTGCTTTGACAGAGTGATTGTGGCGTTCAGCTGCTTATTCCAAGGTCGTGGGATCATACACCAGGCGCACTGGGTGCATTTTGATGTAGGCAGAATGCAGAAAATCCTGTTTGTTTTGCACTCTGCCGCGGTGGCTCAGTGGTTATGGCACTCGTCTGCTGACCCGAAAGACGCGGGTTCGATCCCAGCCGCGGCTGTTGAATTTCGACGCCGGCGAAATTCCAGTGGCCCGTGTACTGTACGATGTCAGCTCACGTTAAAATACCCCAGGTGGCCGAAATTTCCGAAGCCCTTCACAACGGAGTCCCTCGTAGCCTGAGGCGCTTTGGGACGTTAAAACCCCCATAAAATTTTGTTTTTTTTTTGCAATTCCAGGGATCGTTAAAGAACCTTAGATATTAGAACTTAATCAGGAGCCGCCCAGAGCGCTGACGCCAATGTTGACGTTTAGGGCGATAAACACAGCATATCATACCATACACCACACCGTATCCTATCGTATCGTACCCTTCCGCACCGCAACACACCGTACCATACCATACCATACCATACCTTAAAATACCACGCCATGTTGTTCTGTACCGTCCTATCAAACTATGATACACGATGCCGTACCATACCATTACCTTGTTCTCATTGCAGCCGCTAACTTTTTGTTTCTCAATTCAATCTGCTGTTACGCCCACACAAAAAATTGTGTTTGGAAAGACTTCCCGATTACAGTGAAACTGCTTCCGCCGGTTCTAAAATGGGTGAGCTTTCACTGCATGTGTAGTAGTAATGAAGAAAGACCAACTGAAAGAGCCTTCTTGTGGAAACCGTTCGTTTATTTCAAGAGGCGCTGAATTAATCTTCAAGGAACTGAACCGCAATCGGGCACAGTTCATGTCCCATGCTCTTCATGGTCCTGCTTGTTGCGGAGTCGCATGATTATTACCATGTAATGGAATCATAACCATTAACACGAGACTTCAGATAAATTTGAAAGGCCCAAAGTCTACCCAGAGCGTGGGACCAAAGCTTACGCAGTAGCTTCGCCTAATAAACCAGTTCTAGTCAATAAATAAGCGATGCTTAATCGGCAGTGCCAAGCGAAAATGAATATGAAGCAGGCATACCAGGAAGGGGGGGCTCCAAATCAATATCGGCCATTCGGGATAGCGATACCGCAATCTCAGCGCGCGAATGTCTTTGCGTTTCTCCGCCATTTACTTGAGGCCTGCACGACTGAGATTCAATCGGAGACCCCGCGCTCATTAACGGAACGCTGTGCGTACTAAGCCGTTGCGGGTCGTGAATTCTGGCGCCATTCATACATAACCTGTTAAGCATAGCATATTTCATGCTGTACTTACAGTGCAGCAAATTAACACGGAATAAATCATTCTTAATAGTGTGTTATTACTTTGCTACAGCGAGCGAGATGAGACAAACGCTGAGTTAAAAGACACTTTTCCTCTGTCTCGTTTTCCGAAGAGGAGAGAGGTGTGAACGTTTATCGAAGTCAGCTCGGCAGACGAGACTTCGCCTTGAACGTTGAGTTCAGAGAAACCAAGCGCACAACACAACTGATAATAGTGTTTTAAAGTGAATGCAAAACCCATCGGCACACTTACAATACTGAAGGCAAACAGCAAGTGACACTTTTACACGTGTGAATTGGGGTGATGACTATGAAGGCATGCGTGTTTTGCCGTCCAAGTTCCATTCTCCCTGGTTGTCGTCTGCAGTGTTCTCAATATAGCATGCACGCGAAGCCCAATGTTTAAAATCTAGTTCTCAACAAGCTCTGTTTCGATCCGCAAACTGGTTGTGCGAATCTACTTGAGGAAAGAGCTAAGTCATAAGCGCTACTCTTTACAAATCAGGCAACTAGCATACATATGGCAGATAATTAAAAGTACTGTAAAAAAACACGCATTTCCTGGACCGCGGCGGCTGCGTTTTTATGAAGGAAAAACGCTAAGGCGCCCGTGTGCTGTGCGATGTCAGTGCACGTTAAAGATCCCCAGGTGGTCGAAATTATTCCGGAGCCCTCCACTACGGCACCTAATTCTTCCTTTCTTCTTTCACTCCCTCCTTTACCCTTCCCTTACGGCGCGGTTCAGGTGTTCAACGATATATGAGACAGATACTGCGCCATTTCCTTTCCCCCCCCCAAAAAACCAATTATTATTGACTGCTGACTTATTATGGCTTTGAGCTGTGATAACAAGCTGCGGCTCATTCGTTTATTACCCACGTCTGGTAGCTAGAGAGTGCAAAAGTCTGAGCTGTAACGTTCTCGTTCTGCTTGTTTTAGGGCGTGGTACATGTGGATTATATGCGAACATCGCGCCGTATTTCGTCTGCGCTGAAAAATTGAAGCAGCTCCACAATTTAACATTCCCGGCCGTCCCCGGCAAAACCTGCCCACGGTTCGCAATATCATGGTTTTATTAAAGTGCTGAAGTTCTTTTTGTATTGCGTATAGTCGGCCCGTTTGAGCACACGGCCCCGTTCAACGTTCAATGGAAAGAATTTCGAAGCTAAGAAAGTTCCCCGCGATACCATGACATGAAAAAATCAATATGTTTCGGCGTAACGGATTGTTCAGTCTCCCCGATAATGCCATTAGCGTCCAAAAGAAACACAGTTGGAGGTACTGCATTTTAGCTGATTAGGTGATAGCTTTCTCTTTATGTATTTTTTCGTTGTGTAGCGATGGTAGTTATGCCAGTATTGATGGTACAGGCCCTACCTGCGTGCCACGCAAATAGCTGCAACATGTAAACGTCAAATGAAGGGTATTTTGCGCCCTGCCGCCACTCCGAAAGAGTCTGAACCTTGTTGCTGATGCATATTAAGCACAGCCGGAAAATGGCTGAGTGCTTAAACAAGTGGTTTAAATATCTTTAGGGAGATCATGCAAGCAGGGGCTATGTGCAGGCTTTCCGAGATAGGGCAATTACTGCTTGTTCCTGGTCCATGGGCTCTGGATTTTCCTCGTGTGCAAAGGCTTTGACAGGGCGCGTCCTTTACAGGATTTGGTCTTATTTTTATTTTGCCCGAGACATGAAAAGCCGTAGGTATGGTGTCATAACCGGAGGTATGCAAAGTGCTAGCTTGGTGTCATAACCAGAGGTATGTAAAGTGCTAGCTGCGTCAAGTCTAAGCGGGAAATCACATAAGCAGGCGTAATAAACCGAATTTCTTGTAACAATATTCGTGCACATTATCGTAATGTATACGTTGGGAATAAAAGTGACAGATTTACGGCTTATTTTCTTAAAGCAATGTATCAGGATGCTGTCAGTGTATTTGGCTGATATGTGCGTAGCAAGGACCATGGATTGGAAGTGCGCTTTCCGGAGTTTGGGCTCCAAGACGCCAGCCGAAAACTAAGTTATTGGTGTTCTCTGTTTGTTTGACGGGAAGCACACTCTGGAACAGGCGTGAACCTTTGACAGCGCTGCTTTTTATATAATTGTTTATGCACGTCTCTACAACTCGATTTGGAGAAAATGTTTTTCATCTGGAGAACAAGGTTTTGGGACCGAGAAAAGTATAAAGATGGGTCTTGTTTCTGTATATGGACCGTCCTACGGCGGCGTTCCTTCTCTGGTCGTTGTGAGCTTAGAAGTTTCTCTCGCAGTCTCGATCCCGAGTTCATCCGCGAAAAATTGATTTTTCTTGGTAGCTTTCAGCCTTGCTACGGCAAGCGTGCCTGCCAGGGTAACCCCACAATGCCATTGAATGGAGCGCGCAGCTTTTCGAATTGCATGGAGCGCGCAGCTTTATGAATAGGAAGACTAGGTATATCTTCGCGAAAAGGTCGCATATCCGTAACATGAATATTAATTCGAGAGGCCGTTATCTTACAGCGCACTTACAATACAGAGCATTTTTGTATTTTTATTTTTACGGTGCATTCTTGCGTTTTTTCTAGTAATATTTTAAATGTTTCCTGATATTTTTTTATTTTTTTTTTCAGTCTTTATACTAGTAATTGTTCGCTTCTTGATTATTTCTGTTTGGGTTAATCTCAGTTTTCTGTCGTTTCAGTTCACTGCTTTTCCTACCGTGTTATTAAACTTGTTCCAGTTATTTTCCGATCATTACCGAGTACAAAAGCTACGTTATCGCTGCACTGTGATCGTACATTTAATTGTACATAATTCAAGATGTGCCGAAATAGTGCTTCACTATGATACTTCATTCGTTACTTATGTAATATGAATGTACTTATATCGCTACTAAACTTGAAACTGCCTTGGTACCCGCATGGCGACGCTCAAATGCATGCTTGGGTTCAATACTACTCAGTGACCTCTGCGATGGTTATTTTAGTTTGAATTTAAACTAGCGTCGCTGCTTCATCTGAAGCCCAGAAAGAGCGAAACAAGAAGGGATCACAAACAAGCTGCACAAGCCCAGAGAGCCTCGCGTTCTGAGATGAACCGAACGCGATAAGCCACGATGGCGTAGCCCGAGCCGTACACTCATGTGTCAATCCTAGTCCTGTTTCCGCTGTGCAACTTAGCACTGTTCTATCATTGAGTCTTGCTGAAATCCACACAGCGGTCATCATGATTAAGCTTCTTTATGACCAACCCTCTTGGCTTCTTCGAAAAGTGCTGTCGTCTTGCAAATTCTGACTTATAGTAGTGTCTCGTTGGATTCTTCAGGAGCGGTCATGAACCAAGAACTTCATAAAGTAGTTAGGAAACCAGATTTTTAGGCTCAAATGAACTGATCGTGTTTTCGAGTAGCAGGAGAAATGGAGGTACTGTACTGTGTTAAGCAAGCGCTGAGTGCCTTTAAAGCTGCCACTCGCAGGCTATTGCAGGCTGCTACTGGAAGAAAAAATATCAATGCTTTAAAGGTAAGAGGCATTTACGTGCGAAAAAAAAAACATTATGAGCTCTGAGTCATGCCAAAGTAGAACGCTTGGAATATATATTTCGAACATTCTATGCCTTCGTTAGCGTGCGCTGAAACTTGTTCTTGTTGTTGTTAGCCTATCAAAAGATGGCACATACCCACACTGGGGGATCGGCCAAGAATCGGGTGGCTATTCAGCTAACGCAATTAATGAAAAGGAAAAGCACGTGGGAGCGCAACACCGGTGAATTCTTCCTCATGAACAGAAAAGAGAGTGCACAGGTGTTTTGTTTTCCTTTTTACCTCTGTCGAAATGCTTTGAACGTGCCCATATCAAACTCGCAGGCTTTTATCATTCCTCACATCAGCCGTTGCTCATGACCCAACAGTTTTATGCTGAAATATAAGATTACTCGCGTCTGAAATGGCCCGCTATTTTTCCGCTGCCGAGTAAGTATGCTCTGTACTTATTCGGCGGCGGGTACCTTCCCGCAAAACGCCGCAGTATCATTCGCTACTCGGCCAACCTCGCTCCTGTAATCCCAGTGTTAAGCGTGATTATAGAGGAATATGCTGTGTGGGATGGACGGAGTAAGATGAAGGAAATTGTTTTTTTTTTTGAAGATCACAAAACAATCGTTCAGTGGATCTTGCACCTCATTTATCAAGCCAAACCAGCGGTCGAGCTGCAAACACACCTTACGAAAACTTCTATAGACAGTCTATAGACTGTCAATAGACTTGTGTCTATAATTTTTATATACTCTCTATAGAGGAACACTAAAGAAGTGTTTATAGGCAAAACAAATCCTATAGACAGTCTATATACAATCTATATATTTATGATCATACACTTTTAGTAGACTATAGATAGTTTATAGGCTATGAGTAGTCAAAAGGAAACATGTATAGGAAGGCAATACAGTCCAAAAGAAGTCTATAGACTGTCTACAGACTATTTTTTAAGAGACGACAGACACGCACTCCAAAAACGAGGAGGGGCGATCTATGTTTTTCGGGATGGGCACTTTTTTACAATTGATGTCTTGTATGAGTAAGTCGCGGAACACTAGAGTTGGAATGCGCCAGCCACGTGGACTCTTCCGGCAGCTCAACTCAAGAGCACTTTCTTTGCATCAGCCCCAACTGTGTCCGAAGATCGGAATATAGCCACAAACAGATTCTACTGTATACCACTTGAGCTCCCACGATTGCTTCGGCATCTTAACCACTTCGCAATTTATCAGGACGTAGACACTGAGGCAGGTTCCATGCCTGTCCTCTGTACTGCCTGCCTCTTCATCTGCCTCGACCATGTACTGCCTGCCTGTGCCTCCGCCATGTCAACTGCATTTACTCTCATCCGTCGAGTAGAAGAGCTTCTTTAGGGTACTGATCTAACAATCTCTGAAGTCTTCTGTCTCTCTCTTTTTCTCTCTCTGTCGCCTCTAAGCGACATTCCTTGATGCAAAGTTCTTAAGGACTTATCTAATCCAATGAGTGCTGCGTACTAATTGTTGACGCGTTGGTAGAAACATGCCCACCCAGTGACATTGTCACTTTTGTTAATGCCGTATGTACACGGTCTTTCATCTATGACTTAACACATTTTTTTTTTAAGATAGGCTTTTTGAGTTAGAACGCTTTCTCGGCATAAGGGTTGAAATGCGGGCCAGTTGGTTCATAGTAACTTGAAAAAAAAACAGTCACAAAAGACAAGGGACGAGAGAAGGAGTGTACACGCCACAACTACTGGACTGTCAACTGAGATTTATTAGACAAAACATAGTCCCAGCAAGGCCAGCAGAGCATGCGCAACAGCCGTATCACAACTCACAGCGCACAGGGCACACAATCTCAGTTGACAGTCCAGTCGTTGTGGCGTGTACACTCCTTCTCTTGTCCCTTGTCTTTTGTGACTGGTTTTTTCTTCAAGTTTCTCGGCATAGCATTGTCAGTGGTGCAGCACATCAGAATACAGCTAAAACATGCTAACTAATAGGCTGGCTAACCAATACAGGATAGTTAACTTTTTAACTATTACTGTTAGGCTCCTTAATTCTCAAGAGGCGTGTAGCCCTCCATAATCATTATTCTTATCAGCTTTTAGAATTTCGAAAGCACAGTTACCCTTGCCACTCTTACCGAACAAACTTTGGCTACCTGGTGCCAAAATACCAGTCTACTAGTAAGGACGTGTTAGCTTTATTCCGAAGTACTACGCCGCCAATAATGCTATGCAAAAAAAAGTGATCTCTTAACTCAAAAACCTACTTTTAAAAACTGTGTAAAGTATTAGGTCGCTGTATGCAGTCGCTGAGGCTTGTGCAAGGCCAGCAGAACCCTCCGAACGGAACTCTCGATTTGAAAAAAAAAAGATAAATCACGTGGAAGGCCGTTTCAGCATGGCGTAGCATTGAAATGAAAGTTGAAAAGTAAATGAAGGGGGCTACTGAACACAGAAAACAGAAAGTTACGAAAGAAATTTGTGAAAAACAAAAAGTGTCTCCTTTCGCCTGCCCATGTTCCTAACATTCACTGAACAATAGGCACGGCAAAGGAAGCTGCAGGCTGAGAAGCACGGAAGCTGCGAACCATTAAATCCGGCGCAAGGCTGTTCTCTCGCCCACGCATCAAGGCCGTCTTCATGCGGAGCCGACAAAGCATGATTAGCAACAACTTAGTTCGCAGTATTGATTAAACTTTGAAATTTGAAGGCTTCGGAAAGGACGATTCGATTGTAAGCCTGTGCGAATAATCGATAATATAGAGCAGTCATTTGAACAGTAACGCAATCGATATCCGAATAGTGCTTCTCGAACTCATGCTGCTCGTGGTTTCGGTGTTGCGTACCTACTACGGGATTTGATGGCAGCGCGGTGCTCCCGCAACTAAATCCCCGACTCCGCGTCACGTGCCTGCACTCCCACGCGTTTGCAGGAGCCGGTCTGCGCATGCTCGGGGCAACAGATCCGAGTGGGCGGAAGCGCGGCGCCCAGATCTATACCTGCCTGGTGTCTGCGGCCGCGCTACCCGCAGTGCGCATGCGCCGTAATCGGCACGGCAGCATGCATTGGTAGAGAGACATGCATCAATGCAGAGAGAGAAGGAAAGAAAGAAAAGAAGGAAGACAGAAAGAGAGGAAGAAACAAAAGAAAGAAAGTAGGAAAGAAAGGAAGAAAGGAAGAAAGGGAGAAAGAAATAAATGAAGAAAGAAAGAGAGGAAGAAAGGAAGGAAGGAAGAAAGAAAGAAAGGGAGAAAGAAAGAAGGAAAGAAAGAAAGAAAGAAAGGAAGGAAGGAAGAGAGAAAGAAAGGAAGAAAGAAAGGAAGGAAGGAAGGAAGAAAGAAAGAAAGAAAGAAAGGCAGAAAGGAAGGAAGGAAGAAAGGAAGCAAGAAAGAAAGAAGGGAAGAAAGAAAGGAAGAAAGAAGGAAAGAAAGAGAGAAAGAAAGAAAGAAAAGAAGGAAGACAGAAAGAGAGGAAGAAAGAAACAAAAGAAAGAAAGTAGGAAAGAAAGGAAGAAAGGGAGAAAGAAATAAATGAAGAAAGAAAGAGAGGAAGAAAGGAAGGAAGAAAGAAAGAAAGAAAGGGAGAAAGAAAGAAGGAAAGAAAGAAAGGAAGGAAGGAAGGAAGGAAGGAAGGAAGGAAGGAAGGAAGGAAGGAAGGAAGGAAGGAAGGAAGGAAGAAAGAAAGAAAGAAAGGCAGAAAGGAAGGAAGGAAGGAAGGAAGAAAGGTAGCAAGAAAGAAAGAAGGGAAGAAAGAAAGGAAGAAAGAAGGAAAGAAAGAGAGAAAGAAAGAAAGAAAAGAAGGAAGACGGAAAGAGAGGAAGAAAGAAACAAAAGAAAGTAGGAAAGAAAGGAAGAAAGGAAGAAAGGGAGAAAGAAATAAATGAAGAAAGAAAGAGAGGAAGAAAGGAAGGAAGGAAGAAAGAAAGGGAGAAAGAAAGAAGGAAAGAAAGGAAGGAAGGAAGGAAGAGAGAAAGAAAGGAAGAAAGGAAGAGAGAAAGAAAGGAAGGAAGGAAGGAAGAAAGAAAGGGAGAAAGAAAGAAGGAAAGAAAGGAAGGAAGGAAGGAAGAGAGAAAGAAAGGAAGAAAGGAAGAGAGAAAGAAAGGAAGGAAGGAAGGAAGAAAGAAAGGCAGAAAGGAAGGAAGGAAGAAAGGAAGCAAGAAAGAAAGAAGGGAAGAAAGAAAGGAAGAAAGAAGGAAAGAAAGAGAGAAAGAAAGAAAAGAAGGAAGACAGAAAGAGAGGAAGAAAGAAACAAAAGAAAGAAAGTAGGAAAGAAAGGGAGAAAGAAATAAATGAAGAAAGAAAGAGAGGAAGAAAGAACGAAAGAAAGAAAGAACGAAGGAAGGAAGGAAAGGAAGAAAGGAAGAAAGAAAGAAAGCAAGAAAGATAGAAAGAAAGAAAGGAAGGAAGCATGGAAGGAAGAAAGAAAGAAGGAAAGAAAGACCGAAAGAACGAAAGAACGAAGGAAGGAAGGAAAGAAAGAAAGGAAGAAAGAAAGCAAGAAAGATAGAAAGAAAGAAAGAAAGAAAGCATGGAAGGAAGAAAGAAAGAAGGAAAGAACAAAGGAAGGAAAGAAAGAACGAAAGAACGAAAGAACAAAGGAAGGAAGGAAAGAAAGAAAGGAAGAAAGAAAGAAAGAAAGGTTGTCGAATTTGAGATGTTTAGCACAGCGAGATCCGCTTCCGCGAGCGGCCAGCGCTAACGCGCTTATCAGTCCCGATGCGGCAGGTATGCAAACAGCTGGCCGACGCCTGGCGCCTACAGGCGCCCTCAAAGCGATCGGCGCATGCGTGATGCCTCCCTGCAGATCGAGGTAGCGGCTGCCGATCGCGCTATGCTAAATCTCTAAAATCTGACTACACGCGGCTTCCTTCACTTGCGTGCAACGAAAGTGAGGGGACTGCAGGAGCCCCTGCCGCTCTTCTCCGCATGATATTCGCAAATCAAGCCCGAAGGCGCGAGCACGAGACACATGGAAATGCGCGCCC
Organism: Amblyomma americanum; assembly: GCA_030143305.2. Lineage (NCBI taxonomy): Eukaryota > Metazoa > Arthropoda > Arachnida > Ixodida > Ixodidae > Amblyomma > Amblyomma americanum. The sequence goes on along the minus strand of JARKHS020032732.1, from coordinate 140,682 downwards.
CTTTCTGACGCCTTATGCGGGATGGCGATTGAAAAGTGGTGCGTACGCCTAACAAGTATTCGATAAGTTGTGGCTTACAAGTAATAGCTGTGCAACGACGCAGTTCAAATTAATTCAGCAGTCAGGGGTCTCATGGACCGGTTTCACACCCCACAAATACATCGGCTCCACACGTACGTCGAATACCCCAGAATACGATGCCACTTTTGCAGGACGTCGACGCAGGTTTAGTGAGTGTAAGAAAGCCTCGATGCATTCTCTTTTTCTTTTTTTCTTGTAATGGTCTTGTTTGTTAAAAACTAGATATAGTTTTGCAATATCTATTGTGCCGTTCAAGTTCTTTTGTTTGAAAGAAGTATTCGAAATATCCACTTTGAAATTATTCGAAGAAAATTACGTTTCGCTTCGAAATCGCCTCTAGCTAAAATGCTGTTCGCACATACCCAATCGATTGTTTCTTTGTTTGTTTTTTTTTGCTCGAATTATGGCACGCCGGAAAGGTGTCTGCTTTCGATCCATCCCAAGAAATGTGACCCTTAACCTGCGCCGAGTTATCGGGTGAAGCCAGGCCTGATGACCAATGCCAGAGAGAGAGAGAAAGACAAAAGGAAAGGCAAGGAGGTTAACTAGGCAGCGCCCGGTGTGGTACCCTACACGTGGCAAGGGGAACTGAGGGAGAGATAGAAAGGGGAGAGAGCCAGCCTTTGAAGAAAGCCATTCCGGTAGTTGTTGAAGGTTATTAAGGATAATAGATGGTCAAAAGAAAAGCTCTCTGGAATGATCACTGCTTTTGCCATAGATTGATCGATTCGCTTCGGGGAAAAGAAGCGAACCACTGCTCCTTAAGGGACGTTGAAGGGCTTGTTGGGTGTCCAGAATCTCATTTCTAAAGAAAAGCCCTTGATTTCTCTTTTCTGCCAAGCACTAGTTGCGATTTGCTCGTCGCTTCTTTTGTCTTTTTTCACCATAGAATTAAAAGTGATGCTGGCAGCAGGATCACTTGGCCAGCTTTCATAATTTATAAAGTTATTTCATTTAAAAGTAATGAAGAACAGCAAAGGCGATAGCAATTGCCAATACGTCAACATTCAACGAATATCACTCTCCACGAGAATCTGACATGCGCATGAAGAGCATGTAGGCAATATGGGATAACAGGGATCGTTCGAAAATAGCATTGTTCCAGAATAAAAGTCTAAATAGTAAAAACAAAAAAAAAACGCACGGCACAGGCAACTAAGTGCCAACAAAAATATTTTCGTGAAACAGCCGAGTTTGAGAATCACCAAGAGTCGAAGCTTCTAGACAAAAAAAAAAATCAATAACATTTGGACGTATTATAGAATAAAGTACCAATGCCAATAACGCTAATAGGTGTTGATATGAAACGAGCTTCTAATACTCATTGTTCCGTCCAATGGTTATGAAATAAGTCACAAAACCCGGTTCTTGACATCGCGGACACAATGCGGCTTCCAATTAAGTGAACCTCACAGGGAGAGCTTCAAAGCAGCGTAAAGAAACAAATCGTTGTCGACTCAGAACACCAGTGCTTTTCATTTTTTCTTGTTAAGGATAACAGCACGAATGCTTTCATTTAATTCTACGAGGAATATTCTACACTCGCATCGTAGGGAGACTTCGACTGCAGCATTCGGTTTCTTCTGCTTTCAGCGTTTATGGACAGGCGTGAAGGTTTTCGCATGCTTGCGCCATGGCAATGTTGTCCAGAGAATTTGCGTGGAGATCAAAGGTCGTGAGAGTTACAGGAATGACTGGCCAATTTGCACGGCCTTACTACTACTGTTTGACTTGAAGTTCTGAAGCCTGCGCGTCTGCTGTGCTGCACGAAAACAATACAGCTTTGGGGGAGAGTAACAGATGCCGTCTTGTGCAGGCAAATGCATGTGCTTCAGTTAGTGACCTTGACTCAGTTCAGGAGTAATTCCTTTTTTTTTTTACTGACGACTGCAGTGCATTGATCGAGAAGACGCTTTCAGGGAAGACTTACTCCTAAGCTAATGGAGCGCTTGCACTGCTGCCGTTGTTTCCGCCTTACCGGATCCGTAGACACGTAAACAATGGCGATAAATGAGAAGCCTTGGATCAAGGACGTGGGTATTCAATGCAGATTTCTATCAGTGCGTTCAGCGATCTTCCTAGCAGTCTGCAGAAAAACGACTCACCCCTTAAAAGGAAGTGGTCGGGGGCTTTTTCCAGCTCTGGTCATTGGTTGTATTTTCGTTCTTTTAATCCCCGCCGGTTTTTATTGCTCTGATGCCGCTACAGATGAGATTCAAGCGTACTTCATGTCGAGAAAGAAGCAAACAGGCACACAGAGCGTGACGCCTGTCAGGAACGCTGTTCACGTGGACCAACGGACGGACCGACTGATACGAGCTACGTCCTTACCATGCTGTAGGTGTACTGCCACTGCAATATTTCGCATGAGCATGCCTAAAGTATTTCAGTTTGTAGTGCGCCCTTAACATTCTGGTTCTGGTGTCGAGCAGGTGCTACGAAGATCAGGCTTCCTTCCAGTGAGAATTTACGTGTTCCTGCCTGCACACCTAATAAAGGAAAGGTCAAGCTGCGCCGCCTAGTGACTCAGATTGGAGGTCAGACTTAACCGAATATGCGCCATATGATACAAGCATTTGCAGCTACTTCCCGGGGGTTAAGTCTGGCGCATGTAGCACTGACAATAAGGGCTTGGATCACATTTGCGATCGTTAACGTGCCGGGCTGGATTACTGGCGCTGGCGCTGGCGCTGGCGGCCGCGTTTCCGTGGAGCCGAAAACTAAAAATGTCCTTTAGCTTGTCAGTGCAGCTTGAAGAATCAAAGGAATTCTTAATTAATCCGGCATCCTCCGCTACGGCGTCTCTCATAGCCCATGCGCAAATCTGGGACGTTTAAAAACGCACCACACCTACCAGTTCATACCATGTCATGAGATATCATGCCATCTCATGCCATCTCACCCTACTATACCATAAAACACTATACCTTGCCATGCCATAAGATACCATCATGCCATCTCACCCTACTATACCATGAAACACTATACCATACCACGCCATAAGATACCAAACCATAAAATACCATACTAAACCATGAAATATTATAACGTGCCATGTCATAAGATCCCATACCACGAAATAGTGCACTATACCATAAAATGCTTGTTATGAAAAAGTAAAAACCAGATAAAAGCGCAGCGATCGCATATCGATGGCGGGGAAATGCTAGAGGCCCCTGTACTGTGCGATGTAAGTGCACGTTAGAATACCCTAAGCAGTCGAAATTATCCAGAGCCCTCCACTACGGCGTCCGTTACAACGTGAGTCCCTCTGCGTTCTTAAACACCCCTTACGAAATGGTCTATAGACAGTCTATAGACTTCTTATAGACAGTATGGCCTTCTAATAGATATTTCTGTTTGTCTGTTCATAGTCTATAGACTGTCTATAGACAAAAGTCTACTAAAATTGCATGGCCATAAATCTATAGATTTTCTATATACTGTCTTTGCATTGCCTATAGGACAGGGCTAATTGGAAAGACATGGGAGAGGCCTTTGCCCTGCAGTGGGTGTAGTCGGGATGATGATGATGATGATGATGATGATGATGATGATGATGATGGTGATGATAAACTGCTCTCTAAAGTTTGTCAATAGAGAGTCTATCAACTTTATAGACAGAAATCTATGGACAGTCTATAGACTGTCTGAAGAAATTTTTGTGAGGGCCCATAAAGATTACACCCATACCACACCAGATGGCGCCACACAATATCACACAATTTTTGATGGTTTCTAGTTGCCTTAAAACGAAGTCAGAGGCCGCTGATATCAGTGTCCCAAGTGTATTTTATGAGGTGAGAAAAGAAAGAAGGAAGTATTGGCAAAAATAAAGCTAGAAACATGACCGGGGAGGCCAGTTTCTACTCTTCCTTAAGGTGCACTCGTCTAGAGTGGGCTTACTCTAAATCCCGGAATGATGCCAATGCCCCAACGGCTCGGGGCAAAGCCGTCCTGTTCAGTAAGTTCATCGCTGAGGAGTGGGGAGGACGGCCACTACCAAGAAGCGGCACTGTGGGGGCAATCCAAGCCCGTCCGCCCGTGTCGGTGACGAGAGCTCACTATTCCAGTGCTGCGTTGTAGCCGAGCGCCGAACCGCGCAACGTGGTGACAGCGACGACCGATAAGAGGAGCACACACACAGCGCGCACGGGAGGCGAGTGCTCTCTTCTAGGCGCCCGGTGACGAAAGTGCGACACTCCGCTGGTGAGGGGCCCACTCGAACTCTTTCTTGGTGCTCCTGTGATTACTTTCTTTTTCCGTTCATTTCTTTCTGCTTCCTTCCCTTCTACATTCCTACCTTTCATCTTTCTAGCTTGTTAACTGCGTTTTTTTATGCAACTGTATAGTTTGCGTTTTCCTCCATTTCTTTCTGTTCTTCTTTCTGCCCTCTTCACAGCCTCTTCTGTCTATCGCTGTGTGTACACTCTCGTCTCCCGTTGAGCTGCCCGAAGGAATGTGCCGTCACAAACAAATCAAAAGGCCCCTTTTCCTCGCGCACGCAGAAAATGCAGGCTACATTACTTTTTTGCATGTGACCGCTCTGAAGACCTCCAAACTGCTACCACAGTCTGTTTCATTCAGACTTAATTTTATTAGCCCCAGGTTAGGCAGTGGGTAGGTGCATATCTGATGGTCCCTCTCTGTCTCTCTCATAATGTGTGCAAAGTCACCGCTTTTAATAAATGATGTGAGCAGCACTGTCACCGTTGCAAAAGGAACAAGCATGGCTCACGTGTGGATAAAAAAAAAAACATTTTGGCCGAGCAATACGAAATGCCTGAGTGTTTTTCATACCTGGCAGGGAGAATTAAAGCGCTGTACTAATATCCACACAGTGAGCATCATGCTGATGCATTCGTCGGGAGGCTGTCTGCATTTTATTGTTCATGAATGTTCGGTTAACTAAGCAGGACAGTCAAAATATTGAAAATAAAATAAGAATTGAAATAGTGAAATAAACAAGGTGATGAATGTAAATAACATTCCTAGGTCCCTTTCATTTCACTTTTCTTTAGTTTGCTGACGCCCATCTGCTACAAAAAGGGCTCGCTTACACGTGGTCTATGGCTTTTAGCTACCCAGACAAAGGTCGTGGGATATTAGGCCAGTCACAGCGGCCCCGTTTCGATAGAGGCGCAATGGGCCAGATGCCTGTTTTTTTACGGTAAAGAACTGCAGTTGGTCGAAATTAATCCGGAGCTCTCTAATCTGTGGTATTCCTCAAAGCCCGCGTGCATCTTCGATGCAGAGGGCGAAAACATGTCTAAAAGGACCGAGCTGTGCGTCCGCACCTCCCAAAGCCACTGCGACCAGGAAGGAAAAAATGACGATGAAACCCGATTAGTTTAACTGCAAGCTTGCTTACATACAGACCATTTTTAATCAATTGTTATCGCTAGACATCGCGTGTTCAGCCCAAAACACGCCAAGAATGCGTTCTAGATAAGCGTTTTGCCCTCTGTACAGTGAACCCAGCATACCATCATTTGCGACCACTCAAGGTGGTGCGCTGCTGCGATGTCGCGCGTGACGTCACTGCCTACCTACCAATAAGCGAAGGGTGGTGTCACGACAACGCCAACGCCGGAGAAGCAGAACAGGGAACACGGCTTTAGAGGCTGTCGCCGTAGAAATGACACAAAAAATAAAAGCTCTCACACAATTCGCTCCTCTCTGGACGAAGCAGCGGCAACGGAAGCTCTGCCTCTGTACGAGAATGAAAACTGGAAATTACTATAGCGTACAGTAACGTATATATGCCTCGGTGTTGCAGGGGAAGGTAATTTCTTGGGCTCACTTATTAAAAAGTAAGGGTCAAAATTTCTTGAAATAAGATTTGTACTTCTCTGTGTTTTCTTAAGCTTAATAAACGCTATAATACCGTAGACGGCCATTGATCTTGAGTTCATTTCTTCGGTTAAGTATGATTGTGTGAAAGTTTACAACGCCAAAGACGGGCAGTTGTTTGCGAGTTGCCTTTAAATAGCTCCTGCGAAGCGCAGTCTATATTCAACACATCATAAAAAAATTCACGTTACTTCTTAGGTACTAATCTGTTTTTAACTCGGCAATCCCGAACAAAATATTCAGAGTCAACCTTCGACGTAGTTCTCTGGAATCCTGAGTGAACAAATTAATGGAATATTTACGTGCAAGTCGCGCTACCATGACGCATCTGAATCAGCAAAAGCGCTGACAACGGTGCTGACGAAAAGATCTTGCTGTTCAGAAACGTCTTTCAGTCGAAAGTGTACCTCGCACTATAACGAAAGAAAAATGAAATTTCAGAGAGGCTTGCGATGTGCACAATGGTTGCAGTTCAGGAAACTTCCTACTCCAGACACATGCCCAGTAAGAAGGGAAATAAATTAATAATAGAGAGAAAGCGCAGGAAAAGCTTGAATTGACATAATTGGAGGCGAACTAGGTTGATGTTCTTCAGTTCTGATTTTTCGTCACACAACTACAAAGAAAAAATGCTAGCCAAAGTTTTTTGGTATAGAATTAATAGTCTTTGTGATATCTAGGTGCAACGTTCATTTGAGTAGACGGCACGAACTGAGAACATAGGAAAAGTAATTCTTCCAAACCATTATGTACTAGTTATTTATCTACCGAATCTGAAGCTAACTAATTGCGCTTTTGCCTTTCCCAGAAGAAAAAAAGGTCACCTAAGCGCAATGCGCTGCGCTGTGCAGACACCCGCCAAGCGCTGCGCGTGTGAAAGATGCGGAACTCCAATGCGCGCTTATGCGACAGCCTCGCAGATGAGATCGACTTTCTGTTCCTGGTATGATGGGAGTTTCGGAGCCCACAGGACTTCAGTTATGATCGGGTAGTGTCGTGACCTACCTATTTAAGCACATTTATTTGTAGCACTTAGTTTGCTTTTTATGCTTGCAACAATAAGTAATTAGGCCCAGTCAATGGGCAGCCACAACAAATGTAAAGAAAGTACACAATGTAGCCATTTCGCTGATGATAGCATGGTGAAAATGAATACCTTTTAAAATTTTTGTAATTCAACGAGTAGATCATCAAACTTGACGCAGAAAACGCTTACCGAAGCGTTTCGAATAGCCACTGGAATAATTCACCGTGGAATTATTACACAACCACTCGATTAATTCTCTGTGGTATTATTACACAACTATTGCATTAATTCATGGTGGGATAATTACCATAATCACGTGATTAATTCGCTGCGTAATAGTAAGGTAGCAACTATATTAATTCACCGTGGAATCATTATCATAACCACTGGATTAATTCGCTGTGGAATAGTTAACATAACTACTGAAATAATTATTAGCTGTGTCCCGAAACATCCGAAAGAATATATCCTGCGAAGCGTGTGCTTTCCCCCATCACCACTCACGCCCTCCGGTCTTTGTCACTTATTCCGCCGGTGGGCAAAACTTCGCTCTTGACGGTTGCCTGCCGCGCGTAGATGGGCGCGGGGGGTCGGCAGGAATTATGACGCTTTACTGCGGGCCCCGTCGGCCGCTCACGAAATGCCCGGCCCCGCTCCAGTGTGTTGCTGCAGCCCGGCGATAAAGTCCAATAATCCTCGTCCCAGAATAGAGGGGGGGGGGGGGGGGGGCACTTGGCGTCGCTTCGTCTGTGCTCAGAATCCAGGCCTACGCCAGACTTCCTTTATCTGCGTTTGCAGCCATGATGCCGCCTTCCCGGGGCCAGAGAAAATTAGAGGCGACGCTCTGAACGCCCGAGGCGTTCTTTCGACGCCGACAGAAAGTCGTCCGAGTTTGGTCACACGGGGGTGGGGGGATAAGGCAGCACCCATGGTCACTGTAAACCTCGCAACGAGAACCTGCCCTGAGATTACCGTTACGGAGCGTCGAGGTTTAAGATGGCTTTGCGCGAAATCAAGAACGCCACTTTCTTTCAGTCGAGTACATTTGGGTCAGAACGCGATAACATAGCTGGGTAGGCAGAATGGGCAGATATACAGTGGAGTTTAGGAAGACCTAAATTTAGGGCGTTTTCTTTCTGTAGTTTCACTTGTCGAAAGGCTAGTAAAAAGTTATGAATCTTACATGCTAAAAGCTATATTGCGACAAAGTGTCTCATTCAGCGCTTTATTCTTTGTAATGGCGCGTAAGATTTTAGCGTAGACCGATCATATACTGGAAGTCACCTGAGTGAATCAAGCAATCGCTAACTAAATTCATTCTCTCATGTTGTTTTGGTGGATGGACGGATTTTAGATTTTGATGGCGCAAGGGCATCTATGGCCAATGAGTGCCATGGCACAAGGTATTTTTGACTTCTCAAGGGGGGTGGGGGGGGGGGGGGTCAAAGACCCATTTCCCAAGCATTTCACCCTTAAATAAGCCGAGCACCAGACAGGGGAAAGCGTGGACCCATTGTATCACCGGTGGGTGAGCGGCACTGGGGATCGAACCCTGCACCTCCCGCATGCGAGGCGGATGCTCAACCACTTGGCCACCGCTGCAGTCTGGTTGTTTTGGTTATTCTTTCAATATCTGAATGCTGACAAATGTGCTCACACATGACGCAATACAGCGCGCAGAAACAAGACAGTAGAGAAACTGTCATTATGACGCCCAACCTCGGTCCGGGTAGAGAAAGTGATAAAAATTTTGCAACAAAGAAATTTTTTTAATATTGCGTAGTCCGGGGCTATCAGTTTTGGTGAGCTAACGTTCTCTGCGCACTTCTGGTGCGTGAGCGCATGTGGAGAAGCCGGGCTATGCATGTTCTGTCACATGTTACGCCGATTCCAAGAGCCATAGAGAGCAGGTGCTGGGTGTGTGTCGTTTGAATACGTAAGTAATTCGAGAATATGGTGCTTTTAACACGACCGCCAAGAAACGGAAGGACGGCCCTCTGGTATTATTTTTCCATTCTACACGGTATCTTAAAAAATTGCCGTAAAAGGAGTGTCATTCGGCCAATAAATCCTTGGTGCCTACCACGTTGCCCACCGCATTAATAAAATGTGCTGCGAACGATTTATTGTGGAATTTTCTTAGCTACTAAGAACACTAGTTTATCGAAATGCGTTCAGAATAATGCACCCAATTTGCTTTCGCTATGATTTTCCGCTGCTCTCAATTTAGCAACCCATAAGCGGCATCATTGCGTATAGTCTTGCCAACGGTTTACGCAGGTAGTGTTGCAGTCCTATGCAGCTCAAATACACACGGGCAGCTGAAACCCGCACCGACTGCAAGCGGATCTCACTTACCGGCTCATTGAGCTCAGGAGAGTCAACCCGGATGAAGCGTTCCACCGGTCACAGGAATCCGCATTGCTCGCACGCACTGCAAGCTTAACATAATCGGCGCATACCATGCTGCCTATTGAGACAGTGTTGCAGCCTGACTTGGGCACCGTGAATCCGACCTGTCGCTCTAGTGCCCCGCGCAGGTGTACGGGTTGTTCCACACCCACTTGAACGTCGCCTGAACGATTTCCTCACAAACTGTTCACGCCCTAAAGCACGCCAACAAGCTGGCAGTCGACAATGTGACACGCTGCGTTGAGTCTTCCCTCGCCGTTTTTGCGTAGAGGTGTCGGAAACAGGAAGAACGCAGGCAATACGCAAACACGCTAGTGAGACTGCTGTGTTGCATATGGTGGAGTTCTATTACGCGTCAACTTCGAGTGATTACTTAATTGTTTTCAAATTTCATGAAACGCTGTGGTTGGGAAGAAGGGACCTTGGAAATCAAGTGTGTAAATTCTGTCTCGATTCTGTCTGCAAAACGAGCTACAATCGCTTCTCAAAAACCCGCCGCCGACACACCCCGGTCGCTTCCGGAAGCGCTGGGTGTGGGAACGGCAAAAAGGGAGAACTGGCGGAAGTGACGCTATTCACGGAGAGTGGCCGGCCTTCTTGTTTTGCTTGCTCCGCTGCGGCCCGCGCTTTTGTGAACAACGCTGCCTCTTGCCAGTGCCGTTTGCTTTGTCTGATTCGGGCGTTCTGTGTAATGCTTGAAGCCTGTATGTAAACCCGTCTCCCTGCCTGCCCGCCCGCCCGCCCGCCCGCCTGCCCGCCTGCACTGCCTGACCTGCCCGCCCGCCCGCCTGCCTGCCTGCCTGCCCGCCCGCCTGCCCGCCCGCCCGCCTGCCTGCCTGCCTGCATGCCACCCTGCCTGCCTGCCTGCCTGCCTGCCAGCCTGCCTGCCTGCCTGCCTGCCTGCCTGTCTGTCTGTCTGTCTGTCTGTCTGTCTGTCTGTCGGTCTGTCTGTCTGTCGGTCTGTCTGTCTGTCTGTCTGTCGGTCTGTCTGTCGGTCTGTCTGTCTGTCTGTCTGTCTGTCTGTCTGTCTGTCTGTCTGTCTGTCTGTCTGTCGGTCTGTCTGTCGGTCTGTCTGTCTGTCGGTCTGTCTGTCGGTCAGTCTGTCGGTCTGTCTGTCCGTCCGTCCGTCCGTCTGTCCGTCTGTCTGTCCGTCTGTCCGTCTGTCTGTCCGTCTGTCTGTCCGTCTGTCTGTCTGTCCGTCTGTCTGTCCGTCTGTCTGTCCGTCTGTCTGTCTGTCTGTCTGTCTGTCTGTCTGTCTGTCTGTCTGTCCGTCTGTCTGTCTGTCTGTCTGTCTGTCTGTCTGTCCGTCCGTCCGTCCGTCCGTCTGTCTGTCTGTCTGTCTGTCTGTCTGTCTGTCTGTCTGTCTGTCTGTCTGTCTGTCTGTCTGTCTGTCTGTCCGTCCGTCCGTCCGTCCGTCCGTCCGTCCGTCCGTCCGTCCGTCCGTCTGTCCGTCTGTCTGTCTGTCTGTCTGTCTGTCTGTCTGTCTGTCTGTCTGTCTGTCTGTCTGTCCGTCTGTCCGTCTGTCTGTCTGTCTGTCTGTCCGTCCGTCCGTCCGTCCGTCCGTCTGTCTGTCTGTCTGTCTGTCTGTCTGTCTGTCTGTCTGTCTGTCTGTCTGTCTGTCTGTCTGTCTGTCTGTCTGTCTGTCTGTCTGTCTGTCTGTTGGTTCCAGGAAGAAAGGAAGGAAAGTGCACAGGGCCTGCTCACTGGCTCAAGACGAGCCATTTTGGCATGGTACTTCTTTCGACAAGCGCTCACTCAGCACACAGCTCGGTAGAATCCGTCGGTTGTTCTCCTCCAAGCCCCTTCCACGTTAACCAGGCAAACTGGCATTGTACACAGCATACCGAAACCCCCTGCACAAAATACATTTATTGGATCAATATTTTTCTTTTCGGTATATTACTTTCTTAACTTTTTGTAAACTTTTTGCCTTTTCCAGCTGGTTCACATCTATGCTGAGCTAAAGCCACTTCCAGCACTGCCTTACTTAGCTAGGCACAGTCTTCAACTCTTAATAACTGGTTACGCAGTGTGCGGTTTTTTGCTTTTTCCTTATTTCTTGCACATCCTGGCAGCACAAGCAATCCTTTTAATTTTTCATCAGCGCTCAGCACGTTCAGCTGAGCCTAGTTGAACAAAAAAACTGATTATATCAACCTAGTATACTTGAGCAATGCAAACATTTGCATCCACGAGCGCCTGGTCACGGCTGACGATAGACAATGGCGTCAGGATTCACGCAAATTTGTCCTAGTGTTAGAACGGCAAGGTCGCCGAGCCGGGGTGCGCATTTATCTGCAACAAGTAATTCTGCTGGTTATCTCGATGCGCAACAGCAGCAAGTATATATCGCAGCGCACTAATTTTGATGAGCATCACTGCGAGCAGCGAAACGCAGCCATAATTATTGTTCAAAAGCGTGTTCAGCATGCAAAAAAAAAAACGTACGGGGATAACTGCAGAATTTTCGTGGTTGAACCGTAGACAGAACATGCGTCAGAAGGCATAGCGCACACGAGAGCTTCCTCCGTCGTCTCGTCTCTTCGCGCTGCCGTGGCTGATCAGCGCCGTGGCTGATCACGTGGTTGGTCACGTGACCAAGTTCCACTCGGCCAGCTGTAGCTATCGCGTCGCTCCAGGTTTAACCAGAGCTAAACCGCCGCCAGTTTTTTGCGATTATTTCCGCCCTTCTTGAATGAGGTATACTTTTTTTCAGATGAGTACTTATAAAATATTGCAAGGAACTCATTCGTTTCGAAAAGTGCTTCAGCTTCCCTTTAATTAGTGCTTTTCGAAAGCCCCGCCTCTGCGTCATAGCTGACGCACTCTGAACGTAATGAACGTTAATAAAGGTGAAGAGTGTAGAAAGTAGACGCGTGGGAGGGGCTTCGAATAAATTGTCATAAATGATAAACACTAGAAATTGCTCTAGACTCAAAATAACAATTTTAAATTACTTAGGAGAGAATGATTCATAGGGAAGTGTCTGGAGAAATTATATTTTCCCACATCTGGCTTTTCTACACCCGAGGTGAGTACCAACAACAGCGCCGCCGCCTTGTCCGTAAAGTGAATGTTCAGATCGGAAAACAACGCTGCAAGACATCCTGTATATAAGCGGATGTCACAGGAATGACACCACTCGCCTGTGGCACGGTCTACATCTATCACCGTGTAATCAAAGAGGCAAAACATGTTTCGGATGTTTATGTTCCCTCGATTTCAACCAATCAGACAAAAGCAGCTGGGATGAAATAAGTCTTCAGTGCACCCGTTAGTAATATTACGGGTAGAAGTTTTTTGCGCGCGCCACAGAAATCACTCAACAATGCCCTGACAGCTCCAAATATGCTTCTCAGCAAACAAATGCGCAAAAAAATCATAATATCATTAGGGTCAAGTAGACGAAAAGAGCGGGAAATGCAGCACGAAGGACGGTAACTACAAAACAGGTCGTATTCGCCCAAATCGTTATGGAACCAAGTAGGAATATCAGTAGCTTCAGGTATTTGAACTTGGAACTCACTGAATTACGGTAAAACCAGGTAATGAACGAATAGCATACTGTTACAAAAACAAATCAGCGTCTATCCATATTCCATGGCTGTTTTATGGAAGTTTCTGTGTGCTCATAAGAAATAATTTTTGGGAAACGAAGTTAAGGGAAGATACATATTTCGCAGTTCCTGAATATTCGACCTCTCCTAGATTCTGCAAAGGTTTCAATTTATTTTGCACATTTGCGCTTCAACGTGCCGCGCATACTCGATTCCATTTTCGCTGTTAAATAAAAGCCTACCGTGCTGACTTGCTTCCCGTCAGCAGAACGTGTTTCCCATCTTGATCCATCTGGAACGCCAAACCTCGAGTTCATTTCGTTGTGCAATAGCGGCCCCTCATTACTGTCACATGCTGGCTACTGCGCTTGCGACGAACTAGAGCCGCTGCATACAAAGAACGTACGCATATGAAATGTGACGAAAAACTTTGACAGAAACAAACAGAGAAGTGCTGGTCGTTTCTATCCCGGGAAAAATGATCTCACTTTTCTTCCTTTAGGTGTTTCAGTGCAAAATACCAGAAGTTTACTTGGATTTCATTGCTGTTTTTATAACACCATTTTTGTTTTATTTTATTTTCGCAAGGTGAATTCTGTGCCCAACATTTTGACAGCGAAGCAAAGATGATTATTTCTTGCCTGCGTGTTGACTAGACAGTTGGTGTAAGCATACAGGAGGTTGTGCCCAAATGCTCAACCATGCAGGGTGGTCAGAATCTGTTCTGGTGAGGGGTTGCGTTTTCGGTTCTTGCCACCGAGAACCGGCCGCAACCCGTGCCTGGTTAAGCAATTCCATCGCCACGTGCATTTTTGTTTTCAGTCCGATGTAGAGCTCCATGGCACCGGGATTCGAACCTCGGTCCTCTTGCACGCGAGGCGGATGCTCTACCTCTACGCCATCGCTGCACTTGAGATATAGTGTAACTCTAAGGGACATTTTTATTGCACGCGACTTTGAGCGTATGAAAGGGGAAACCGCATCAACCGGGAACATATCAACGTGGTTTTACTCTACCTACAAAAGCCGCGCTTTTGCCTCAGTTTCCTTTTATTTTGCTGTAGCAGCAGCGGGACAGATGGCGACAGTTGTCACTAGTGCATGTTCCTGCCAAACGTGTCAAATAGACTGCTTTCGTGCCTTTTTGATTGCCATTTATATTATATACTTATTGCGTCTCTACATGTGCATTTTGAAGCCACACGAGGCGGTAGTGTTGGTAATTCTTATTTTTACAAAGTGGTGCTCCTTGGTCATAACAAGGAACAGACTGAAAACAAAATAGAAAATCTCCTTTCAAAAAGTGCCAAGTCTGCGGGCCTAAGACGGCCGCAGCTGGCACAGGAAAGGGTTAATTGGAGAAATATGGGAGAGGCCTATGTCCTGCAGTGGACGTAGTCTGTCTGATGATGATGATACTAGAAACAAACCATTCGGCAAAATCATTTGTTTTCGCGTCATTAGTTTAGAAAATAAGACCGTTCTGCGAAAAAGAGTGGTAATGTGAGCGATCACCATTTATAACGTCACTAATCAAGTTTCGTACATTTGCTAATTGGGCTAGCTACAGAGGAAGAGACGTCCTTGATTCCGTGAGTTGCACAGCAACCGACCATTGCTTTCAAGCGATTTCAAGCGCAGTGAATTGTTCGTCTTGTACATGTGAAATACTGGGGCGAGCAACTGCGACGTCAAGCGCGCAGACATCCGTAAGGTCTAAACGAATGAGGCAGCAAATTTCCCTCTTGAGCGTCCCTTTCACCGATGCGCTGGTCAGGCGACTAGTGCCTAACGGGGCACTATATCAGATCGGCTGCTATTTCCGGAGAAAAGGGATCGAAATTCTGGAGCAGCCTTGGAACGGAGCATGCACATTGCTAGTAATATGTCAGCCTGGTATGCGTCTGTGCAAAGACCGACACGTGTACGTTAGAGGGAAGCCTTTTTTGTTCTTCAGCAAGAAGCACTTTCAGCATCGAGAAAGGATTTTGAAGACACAACTGGGAAAAGGGGGTGGGGGGAGGAGGGGATGGAATTGTCGGGCATAAGCATTCTTTTCTTGTCTTCATATAGGTATTCAACCCGTCTGGAAATTCTTTTTTGCCCCCTGTACTGGAGACTGGGTCATGCAATGAACGTGCGCTCAATAGAACTTTCCCTGGGGACGTAGAGGCCAGCTGCTGCTTGCATATTACCCATTCGGCCGTCGCGATAGTTTTCATGAAAAGTCCGAACGGGTCGACTCCGTGCTCTGCAAACTTTCTTACCGACAGTGAGACGAAAATCTTCGGTTTTATTCTATTGATTTCTCATACCTCTCACTTTCCTTTCCAAAGAAAATAAAAATATGCTCAATTCGAAGATTTTTTTCCCCCTCTTTCAAAGCGGAGCATTTTGTTTTTTATCTAGAAGCGCTTTAAGTCTCCCAGCACTAAATTCTTACCCAATCTTCGCATATCTTGCGTTAGTTTCGCGACTGCAGGCTGGTAAACGCGATCCATGCAGAAGGTGACGTTCTGGCTTGCATACAAAGCAGTTTTCTGAGTTCATATTTGCCTGCAGACACCTCCGAGTGAGATACATCGTTTTGCTAACGGAGAGCTTGCTTCTCGCATTATATAAGCACGCACGAGTCACCCCGCAGTTCGGACTACGGACCTCTGGTACGCTCCGCGCATATGTTCGCGCGCAGACTGTAAACTAACCTCGCTGCTTTCTTGCGAAATGGCAACAGTACTTCGCTTACATTAACGCCGAACAGCGGATGTGAACACAAACGCTCCGCAGGAACGGTATTCGTTTGGTGAGTAAGAACTAAGCGTGGTTAGCGCCGCACGCTGCCAGCTAAGCTTTACGCTCTCCACCAGGGGTATGAATGTGAGACTAAACAACACTAACGCGATGCCAGTCGCGGTTTCGCTTAGGATGTAAACGGACTCTTAGAGCGCGTTCATATTCCGACGTTCACCGGCGCGTGGGCGAATGTCACTCGCGGTCAGTCACGCTACGTTGGTTTTGCCGCTCCCGCCGAAATGAAGTCCCCTGTACCCGTCGACGCGGCATGCCGTGCAAGGATAGCCAGCAAGGATAGCAAGCAAGGATAGCCAGCAAGGATAGCCAGCAAGCATAGCCAGTCCGCGCGTTGTCTTGACTAGTGCCTGCGAAGTGTCGTTGGAGTCTTTTTCTGCATTGGACGGGTTGCTGTTTCCAATGCAGCCACTGATGGGGCTTTTGAGACCCAGGTTGCGTTTTTAAGCAACTTCTCGAGACCAGTCATTAATTTAATGGCCAGTACTAAGGTAAGCAGCTTTGCCGGTGGGCAAGCTTGCCACCTGCCATGGTGGGCAGGCTGTGATGACGTCACAATGGCGTATAACTTAGCTGGCAGGTGGGCCATCTGCTTTCCTCGACACGCTGATGACGAGGTCGCTGCCGGTCGGGATCGTTAAATATCTCGCCTTAATAGGGACGCTGCTTAGCTTGGACATCAATATGCACTCACTGATATCGCAACCTAGGCGTTTTCCTCTTTGGTTATCATGTAGATTATCTGCAGTGCAACTTAATAATACAACGATTAACATTATTATTCGTACCTCATTTTCGATCCTTGTTTTGCACCGATAGGTGTTAGCTAGCGCCCGTCCCTGGCTTCCGCGACCGCCGTCAGCGTAGTCGTAGCCATCGGCGTAACCGGTGGGTGCGTTAATGACCGGGTGGATGTCATCAACGCACCCATCAGTCATTAACGAACTCAGCTTAAATCATGGTCAACCTGGGTCGCATAATCTATATCTGTAAATACCTTATGCCAGCAGGTACACTGTTGCAAAAAAAAAAGAAAACCCTGCGGGTGGCTCCGGGGAACAGCTGTCTACCAGTGCAGGGGTGCATCACTTGACCACTATATGAGTGCGATACTTTTTTCTTTATTGAATGCAAGTACACCCACTCTGACCACCCTGGCAGGCTTCAAGTGCGACTTAAGCAGGTCGCATTACGCAACCCGTCATAAACAATCACACCAGCATCCAGCTCTCACAGCCAGTGCGATAGGCATCCAGTGCATTCAGCGCGATATCAGGTCACCGTATCTTTTGTACCCAGAAATATTCCCAAAAATAAATGCCTAAACAGCTATCGCTGAATCTTGCGTTACATAGTCGTGTTTTTTTTTTTCATCTCCCATCTCATTTGCGCTGTTGCCGCGCCTGTCTATGTGAAACTCTTTACTCATTTCACTGAGATGTTATTTTATTATCATGACCTGTTCACAACTCTACATTCTTCCTTCTTGATGTCACACTGCCACGTAAAGAGTACAATTGTTTTTGTTTTTTTCGTTTTTTTACATAGACTTCTTTGATCCAAATCCGAGTTTTCTATTAACGTTGCCGCATGTAATTAATGCAAAATTTATCAGGGAAACTCACTTTCCAGTATGCAATATCTCTTTTTCCTACTGTAGTCGCTTCCTATTTTGCTGGCGAGATTATATTCCTTGATTTCATACCATTTTTTAATGCACATCGATTTTCATTTTACATATGTTCAGCAGTATTAATACGAGCGCGATTGTTGCTGCGCATGAGAGTAAAGAATATTCATTTGGCCAACTGAATGACTAATTGGTATAAGCATTATTAAATATGGCCAGTAAGCTGGTACCCACGTCACTGTTGGCACAAGAGTGCAGCAATTTCTCTATGCGGAATAAATTCTACTTTAAAAATCTGAGCAGCGATGGATGAGGATGGAAGCGTAAACAAAAAGGACGGCTTTGTGAGCAGGATAGACCGAAATATCGGAAGCCCTTTTCTGGCTGCCGGGCGTAATTGCATAACCTTAATGTGTTTTACGAATAACCTTTTTTTAAATAGCCCTTTGAAAGTGCGTAGTCATAAGTTCGATGCATTTGTTCCAATACAGGTGAGTTTCAGAACTCTTAGCTTAGAAAACATAATTTTTATTTCCATGCCCGAAAATTCTGCGTATTTTGCGCTGGGCTTCCTGAACCCTTATGCGGTTCGAAATATTACGCAGGCTATTTGACTTGCTTGAAGCTTCTTTTTGGGTTAACTGGTAAAATTTTGATCTTGTAAAGAATTTTAGCGCGAACACACACACACACACACACACACACACACACACACACACACACACACACACACACACACACACACACACACACACACACACACACACACACACGCACACACACACACGCACACACACGCACACACACACGCACA